>JAVSBS010012054.1:10620-22368 GCA_033124195.1 Coracias cyanogaster | reverse complement strand
TCAGTTATAAGGTCCACCTGGAGCCTTCTATTCTCAAGGATGAACAGCCCCAACTCCCTCAGCCCGTCTTCATACAAGAGATGCTCCATTCCCCTGATCGTTTTGGTGGCTCTCCTCTTCTCCTCCTCCTTCATAACTTAATGCAAGCCTTCATAAACTCATCACCCAAAAACAAATCACGCAGGCTACAGCTCAGATACGGTCCTACACACCCAGCATCCAACCTCCTAAATTATCCTATATACCATTTTTACACCAGAGCTGGTCATAAACTATGTGTGGGAAATTCAATTCTGAGCAGCTAGCAGAAGAGCAAACCCAAAGTTTTCAGGAAACACTCTACTTTAAAGACATGATTAAAGAAAGAAATTCTCTCTCACCACTCCTCCCATGAAATTACAGTTCAATAACTTGACAGGGGCAGAATTTAAACTCACTTTTAAGCAGTTTTAAGCAGTGTCCTACAGCACCACCTGGTGATCACAGCATGCGGTATTTGTAAGACATCCACTAAACTAAGGCAGAGTCATCAGCATAGAACAACTTATTTTAATCCTGGTTGTGTATAATTTGGCCTTTTTTTTTCTATTAAAAAGACATGCAATTCATAACAATCACAAAATTATTTACTAGTAAAAAAGTGAATCAAACTTTTCAGAGTTAGCATCAGCCAACTTCTACCAGTATGTGGTGAAAGCTCTTTGACACAGCAACAGCCAGTTTTGTAGAATTCAGTAACTAGTTCCAAGTTTTAACATACCAGGTTTGTTTAAAGGTTTGATTTATAGTTCATATAGATGGAAAGGCCACCTCAGAATTAGAAACAGTCATGCCTAGGTTATCAAAATCACTTGAAAAAAAACAAACTGGATGTCATGTATGCTCTCTCTTCTGAATTGATTAATATATAAACAGAATTGGCACTTTGGTCCTAATGCATTAAGAACTTGACTGCTGTTCCGGTGAAGTATTGCAGAACATCTAATACACATTGCTGGAAAGATCCTTACGGATCCTGAAATGAAAAAGTACTCCCTGAAGACATCACGAGCAACAAGAATTCTATTAGAGTTGAGCATTTCTTCTTCATCACTCCTTTTTAAGCTGCGACTAAATTAGCACAGCCTGCGCACTCCAGGGTGTGTGCTGGGAGGAGGGAGAGGGAGAAAACGGAAGATAGAAAGGCCTGAGGCACTTCAAGCAGAGAGCATCCATCTGCTAGCAGCAGTCAATGAACAGAACATTTCTAAAAACCTTCCCACTCATATTAAGTCAAGCCAAGAGAACAGAAAACACCTTCCTTCGCTCTGACTGTGCAGGACTGAGCCTAACAGGACAGTGGGTTATAAATATATGTTTAAAAAAATAAAAAACGAGAGAGAAGCTCACAACGCAGTCCTGCGTTCAGCCTCTCCTGCTGCAAAGCTGGCTAAAGAGGCTCCTGCTCATCCCTATGTCATTCATTCCCTCCTCCACTTCAGTGGCATGTGGAGGAGGGAAATGATCAAAGAGAAATAGAAAAAGAAGGAAAAAAAAAAAGGAAGGTTGGTTCTTTTATTGTCTTTATTTTGCTTGCGAAACCCAGATCTTTCCACCATTCTGCTAAACAGATGTGTTGCCCAAGCTAAGGCCCAACATATTTGAATGAGAGGAATGGGAAAGGGCAGCTGAGGATAGGAAAGGCCAGGAGTTCCTGACCCTTTACACAGCATCTCATTCCCACCCACATATTGCAGCACATCAGCTCTCTGGGTTGACACAACTACCTACTGGGAACACAGCAAATCCCAGCACGGGAATCACCCAGCTTAAAACTAACTGGCTTGTGCACACAGAGCGGTTCTGGTAGCGTTGGGTTGACAGTTGGACTTGATGTTAGAGGTCTTTTCCTACCTTAATGATTCTATGGTTCAGGCTAGGACCAGGGTTTGGTTTTGAGTTTTTTGTTGGTTTATTTTTTTGAGCAGAGGGTTGACATAGGTCAGTCTGCTGATAAATTTGCTGGTGTGGCTGTATTAGACACAGGACCCTCCCACTGAACACACATTTCATACCTGGTACAGAGCCATGTCATTTCTATTAATTTGTATTTAATACCTACATATACATTTGGGTCTTCCCCTAGCGTACTGTATTTGTGTGAGAAAGGCTGCTGGAGCAGTGGCGTTGGGCAGGAGCTGAAGTCTTTGCCCAAGTGACTTTTGAATAGTATATGCAATTGCAGTGCTCGTCTGTCTGGGAGTACATCACACAACTAGAAGGACAATCAAAGCTACACATGCACTTCTGCACAAGGAACAAGGTGATAACATCATGGAGAAGCATCACCATGTGCACTGCTCTTATACTGCTCCCTCAGCCACCACTGGATGCCTACGACAAGAACCGTGCCAGATGTGCTTGGGCAGGTGTTGTTACAGCCCTACAGCCGGAATACAACGTGCCTGCACAATCTTTCACAGACAGGTTTGAGCTGATGCCATCTGCATCCTGCACCAGACGTGCTGGTTCCTCTAAGAGCATCAGCCACAAGATGAAAGCAGCTTGGGATCACAGCTAACTCATGTCCAGCTGCTAAGTGCAGGTGCAGTAAGTACAAACACGTCTGCAAGAACACAAGCAGTGTTCCTCAGTCTTCCTTATAAAAACAGTGTTTACAGGCACTGATTTTTTTCTGTTATTTGTTAATCCCATAAAGGGTTCAGAAGTTTAATGCTGAGGCCATTATTTAAGAAAAACCATCTTCCAAGAAAACTGCAATAATAGCTCCACCAGCAAATCACACTCAGATTCTCAGGCTTAGGGAATGCTTCCCTTCACTATCACATCACCAGCTCTTCAATTTATTTCATAGAGCAAAACAAGGAGACACTTTCAACATGTGAAAAAGGAACCAGGATGCTATCAGAGAACTGAGTACTAAAAAGCAACAACAACATTCTCCCTCTCATCTTGAGCCTCCGTGCCTGTAAAATGACACAAATACTTTAAAACTCACATTTCAACATTGAAAAGACAGTCCTATGCCATATAAGCAGCATACATATTTTCCATTATCAAAAAACACAACAGCATGTACATGGAACTTAATCCAAAGCAATGTCACCTGAAGTATATTTTAAGCTTGTCTAACAACATTCCAAAGCTAAAATGGTTTAATTCAGAAGCTTGCTAGAAGAGACAGATTAGTAGCACAGAATTATATAGATATTGCCTATTTACTGCCGCACCGTACAAGAAGGCAGACAGACCTATTAATATCCAAGTTCATCTCCTTGTGAATGATACTATAAAAAGTGAATGTTTTAAAAAACATTAGCCCACTAGGTAAACTGTCTTTAAGTAAAGGATTGCTCTCAAGAGAAATGACAGGTTCCAATTACCTACACAAGGGCGTAGGGAGATAAATCTCCATCAGTGAATACCACAAACGCGATATTGTCCTACTCTATGTCACACAGAAATTGTTAAAGTTAACAGAGAAATTTTAAGAGACAAGAGACCAAAACTTCAATATCCAAGAATGAAATCTCACAAGCACACAATTTGAGACGGCATTTCTTCTTTTGTTTGTCAGAATGAAGCAGAGATCTCTGCTTCCCTGGCACAACAGTTCTCTTGCCCACAGCCAACTAATTAACTACAAGACAGAGCAGAGACAGGAGAGGAGACAAGAGCAAAGGAATCATGAAAGACGCCTTTAACTCTGGAGTCACAAACAGGCCAATTCAAAGCTGCTGAACATGCAAATATTTTTTGTTATTAGTTAAGACAAGAAGTCTGTTAATTCATTTGATGAAGACTTCGATTTTTTTCTTTTTTTTTTTTTAACTTCAAAGACAATCTTCAAAATTAAAACAAAATGTAACAACAGAGATCATCCTGAGTCCACACACAGACTGAACAGACACCTCCAAGGAATTTTAGAAGTATCTTTTCTAATTTTTCCCTTTTCTGGCTAAGCAAACACAGTAACAGAATAAAGGAAGACCAGCAAAGCTTGACTCATGTATTTTGACCATGTGGGATACCGTGTTTGAAGACGGCATCCGCTGTCCATCAGTCTCTTGGCAAAATCATACCATTACATTATCTTCAGCAGATCCTCTGCTCTTTATTTAAGGATTCCCAGACCCTCTTCATTAGAGACATAACATATCTCATTAAAGGAGATACGGATTCTCCTCCCCCGATATAGTCAGTGTAAGGACACGCAGCACATCAACAGCATATCTGAGACAGGTACTTTGTTCCCTGTCAAAACACAAAGATGTCCAAGGCTTAAGACAGTAAAAATTTTCAAATATGAACTCAAGTAGGAACTAATTAATCAATGCATAACCAAAAGGTTGCCCTAAATCAGCTGATGAACTCGACTGGTCTTTTAACAAAGGTAAGTGGAGTTCCTGAAGCATAAGGTCTCATCTGATTAGCCAACTGAGAAAGAAGAGATTCTCCATGTGCTTAAGGATAAGCTGCAGTACTAGAAGGATCCTGGCTTCCTCGTATGCCTGGATCAAACTCCATGGGTCCCCAAGAGTAACAGGGAAACAGGCATAGAAATACAACCTTCTACTGCTTTTATCAAGTTCTTTGAATATCTTATGCTGGGTAAAGGGTGAGTTTTCTGCCTTTGAGCTTTTTTTGTTTGTTTTTCTTAAGTAAGTCATTTGTCTGTCTTTGCTGATTAGTGAAGTTGCCTGCAAACCCTGAAAGCTGAAGTTCTGAGAAAGGTGTGTAAGCTGTTGAGATATCCTGAAGGTCAGAGTCAGGGAGTCCAGTATCTGAGCTGTGGCTTATGCTTCTGTGACTTTCCAGAGCCTGCATCAAAGCAGAGGACAAGGAAAGCCCATACCTACTGACACTCAAGCAAGGCTCAGAAGCACAGAGGTCTATTAAGCTGGAAAACAAACACAACAGCCCAGTAATACTGGGGAAGTTCCCTGTAGAACTGCTATCTAATCAGTAACAGTGATCACAGATGTGAAAGAGCAAACAGGTTGAGACAATAGCATTGCTTTTAAAATTCTTGGATGAAGATGTTAAAGTACCAAAGACTTAACAACCCAAGTCACAACATTTCTGCTTTCATGGCTCTGGAGCATGTTCTGATCAGAGATGAAAAGCAACCAAAGTGGAGACATACTTGTGGAATAAGTAAGTATGTGAATGTTATGGCTAGGACATATCCATGTTTTAGAAGACACCAGAGAGGATGGATCTACGAGGCAGGAGGAGTGAAAACTCTGAGTGGCCTCAAAGGGAGGAAGCTTGAACATGTTAACATGCAGAAGGCAGAGCAGTAGGATGCAATTCAGTAGTTAAATTCTGGCCATGTTAAGCCTGTGTCAACAAGGAGATCCACAAATGCAGACACAAAAGCCTACAATTCATCACGCTTATCTTCAGAGAGGAGCATCTGAGCTTAGTCAATCTAGACTTCCTCTCAGTGAGTGAAGAGAAACAGACACTGAAAGAGAATGAGTCATTTGACTTCCTTTCAGATTAAATTAATCATACCCTAAATCTGTCAGCCTCTGTGGACAGACCCTGAAAGGAGTTCAGGATGATGAGCTCACACAGACATCTAAATTTTGCCACTTCACCTCAAGCCATGAAATGGCACTAGTTGCAAGAGGTATGTTGAGAATTAAGAAGTTTACCAAAGGAAAAGGTTGCACTTGAAACAACAACAACAAACCCCGAAACACACCCACATTCAAAAAACATGTGAGATCATCCCAAATGAAAAGAAGAAAATGCTGCTTATCCTTCTTCAAGGAGAGATGGAGAAAGTTAACACATCAAATGGAAAGATGAAGGAAATGAATGACACAGAAGTTGTTAATCATAACAAAGAACTCATGAGGGACAAAGCAGTAGACAGATCAAAGAAGGTAAAACTGAAGCAACAGTCTGGCTGGAAAGGGAAGTCTTTCAAAGCCTTAGTGAGTAAAGAAATTTAGGATACAAGCCAAAACCACAAAAAGAGAACTTTAAGCAATGGCTAGTTTAAAAGACAACAAGAGAAAAACCAATGGAATACTAAGACAAAGCCTTCTTTAGACAACAGGGAGACGTCTTGGTTCTCATGGTGAACTGTAACCACCCCAGCATCTGCTGGAAGGGGATCCTAGTGGGGCACAAGCTATACAGTGGACTTCCAGAGCATGTCTGGAACAGGTCCGCCAGGAGAAGCGCTGTGATACACCTACCATTCTCCAGAAAGGAAGAAGTAGTGCAAAATACAGTTTGATGGCAGGCTTCGTTACAGCAACCCAGAGATGATAAAGTTTAAGATCCTGAGGGCTGTGAGGAGGATGGAGAGCATAATGACAACCCTGAATTTCAGAGAGTAGACTTCAGTTTATTTAGAGAAGTGGTACACAGGACCCCTTGAGGTACTGCTGTGGAGGCCAAAGGGAACAGGAGGACTGGTCAGTCTTCAAGTACAGTCTTCCCAAAACAAGGACATTCCACACTGATGTTCAAGAAGTTGAGCTGGCAGTGTGTGGCAGCCTGGCGTTCCAGCAGCTCAGGAGTCTCCTTGGTCTTTTGTTGTAATGTCTGTTTTCAGGTCTCACAGGTCTCTCTGTGTGAGTTTGGAGGAAATGAAGCATTACCCATGTTAGAGAAAGACTGAACAAGGGCTCACTAAAGCAAAATTTACATGCATAAGTCAATTAGATTGGATGGGGTACATCTTAAGATGCTAAGGAGCTGGGAAAAAGAGGTATCTTTGACACCTTTAAAAAGCTGTAGAAATTGGGGGGGGGGGAATGTTCTCTGTGACTGGAAGGCGGTAAGCATCAGGCTTTTCTACCAGAAAGGGAAGTAGGACACTAGAGGCAAGTCAGCCTCCCCTCAGCCTGTTGGAAGGCTACAGAACCTGAAAACCATTTCCAGACACACAAAAGTTAAGGAACCAGGAACTGCCAGCACAGATGTAATGGGGGCAGATCCTGCCTGATTGCAACAAAAGCCACACTGCAGTGAAGGTAAACAGTGACCACTGCTCTTCCCTTACCCCACAGCAGCCAGATTGAGGAGAGACAGACTAAATAGATGAACTGAAAGTTGGGTGAAAAAATGGCCAGGTTCAGAGGGTAGTGGTCAGCACTTCAACCATCAAACTTGCAAGTGGGATTGATACTGAGGTCAGTTCTGTTTAATGCCTTCATTAACAACATACACAGTGGGAAAGGACGTTCCCTTTGCCAGCCTGCAGATATCACCACATGGGAACAGTGGTCAAAACATGGGCAGAGCCACTAGCCAGAGGAATCTTAAGATGCTGCAGGAAGGAGCTGACAGAAACCTCATGAAGTTCAACAAGGCAAATGCTTTTTTTTGCACCCGGGACAGAAGAACTGCAGGGCAACAACAAAGGCTGGGGACTGTGTGGCTAGGGAGCAGCTTTGCAGAAAAGGATCTGGATTCCACCTGGACAAAAAGATGAATATGACTCTGTAGCACCCAACTGCAGTGATGAAAGCTAACCACATCCTGGAGCTGCATTAAGTCTGTAGCCAGCAGGTCAAGGGAAGTGATTATTATCCCCTGTTCAGCACTGGTGAGACTATATTTAGAGCACTTTGTCCAGTTCAGGACTCCTCTGCAGAAGACAAGGCATTGACATATTGGAGGAAGTCCAGGAGAGAGCCACTAAGATGATTAGGAGACTGGAGCACATGGCCTGAGGCTTAGAGCTGAATTTGCTCAGTCTTAAGATGAGAAAGCTAAGGAGGAGGTCCCATTGATGTCTTCAGCTACTTAGTGGGAGGTTATAAAGAAGATGAAGCCAGAATCAGAGACATACAGCAAGAGTACAAGAGGCAAGAGTGACATTTCACCAAAATAAATTCTGACTAGATACAAGGAAAAAATTATTCATGGTGAGGACGGTCAAGCATTAGAGAATAGGTTGTCCATGGAGACTGTATCACATCCATCCTTGGGGATATCCAAAGCTCAGATGCACTAGACCATGAGCAGCTTAATGCAACTGCAACTTTAAACCCATCACTTTGTAGACCTCCAGAGGTCCCTTCCAATCTAAATTATTCTAGGATTCCACTATCCTCTCCTACCTTGTTGCTTTAGTTTTGCTAGTGTTCTCTGCTCCTCTTCTTTGGGTGCTTCTGTTGTTCACACAATATATTGTCCTGGTCTAATTCACGCTGTATAGTTCTAGCAGGATGTAGAACCCTCCATTATCACTCGTAATAAACCAGCTATGAAGCCAGCAATGACAACAAAGGTCAAAGAACTAAGCAAACAGTTAAAACGTAAATAGTCAAACATGCATTAAAGAGCATCTTCAGAAATGCCTTCCCATTTAGCATTAGAATACTGCTAGCTATGTTTTGGTATTTAAGAGGATGGAGGGAAAACACACATTCATTTACAGAAACGATTAAAAACACAGCACAACAGTTCAGAAATTGAATTAGGCAAGATGCAGCTGCAATCTTCAAACTTAGCTTAAACCAAATTTGAATATCTGCAACTGAAGCTTTCAAGTTATAATTATGCCATTGACCTTCCTTCCCCTCTCCCTTTTCTTTTTGGCCACTGAAGACTATTGAAAGTATCTGAGCTCCAAGTCAAGAACAACTCCCTTGTAACTATGGCTCTGACATGGATAAAGTGAGAGCAGATTGCCTGCAAGGAAACAAGAATAAAACTGCCTATTTAGAGAGATTATGTAATGCAGCACAGAGCTGCAGAATGAGATTTAAAGAGACAGAACTCTGCATTTCAGCCCTGTAAGTACTATTAAAGTTGGGCAGTAATGTAACAATTTGAAGAGGCTCAGACAACAGAGGAAGAAGTCTTGTCCAGGGTCCCCTCTGAGGCTGTATTTTATTCATAATTCTTCATTCTCACAAAAACAGTACTGTTTGGCTATTTTGTTAAATCCTTTAAAGTGAAGCTGAAACACCTCTTCACATCATCTCACAGAAGTGCAGGTTTTCACTATAAAAATGAGCTCTATATGAACAGAAACAAAGCATTTTGTGGACCTGAGCTTGCTGAACTTGCGGAGCTTAGCATGCTCAGTTAGCATGGTACCACACTCTGAAAATCAAACTGATTATGAACAAATACAAGAGTATTAGGACTTTCCTACGTAAATATTTTAGCAAGTGTAAACAGGACTCCAGTTTTTACAAGCAGCCAGTTCCCAAACGAACACCCACAAACATCAGCTGGTTCAGCAAAGAAAGGCAGAGACTGTGAACTGCCTGCCAAGCACCACCGCAGTATCAACAGCGAGGAAACGTACAGCAAAGGGGTGCGTGATAAAGCCTAGTTCTGTGTATTAGGCATTCAAACACAAACCTAGAAACTATAAAACCTTTGAGTTTGCCCATAGCATCATCTAATCCAACCACCCACCAAAGCAGGCTCACCTAGGGCAGGCTGCACAAGATTGCATGCAGGCAGGTTTTTAATATCTCCAGAAGAGACTGCACAACCTCTCTGGGCAGCCTGTTCCAGGTAACCCTCAAAGGAAAGTTTTTCCTGATGTTTAGACAGAACTTCCTGGGCTCCAGTTTGTGCCCATTGCCCCTCATCCTGTCACTGGGCTCAAATGAAAGAGTCTAGAACTGTTAAGCAGTTGTTGGGAGATTTTACTTCTGCATTTTTTCACTTTAGAATGATGAAAAAAAATTGTAAAACTACTACCTTAGGTATTCTAAAGAAAGACTGTTTGCCATTTATTTCTAAACATCCTTTCATTAAAACCCTCAGCCAACCCCAGCTGCTTTGCTAGTGATTAAATAAGAGGCAGTGAGCCCAGATCACCTCCCTTCCACCTCTCCTGAATAGGCAGATGTTACAGCAAGGAAGAAATTGGCCCAAAATACATGGGGGAGGGAAAGGAGACTAGGGGGATGTTGTTGTTTTTAAAAAATAGTAAGTCCCTGCTCCATTTCCCCACATGATCTTGAGCCTGCAGGTTACTGGCAAGCAGGCCAGGAGACCTGCCAGGGCTCTCCGACCACACACACTCTCAGCTGCTCTTGCATACACTGGGGACAATCTCTAGAGCAATCTGGGCTCCAACGCCGATCCCTGCTTCCCAGAGCTGGTTCTTCCCTTCGATAATAGCCTGTGTGGAGCACCACAGAGGAGAAAATCGCATGCTTCCGCTACTGAAGGTGGTAGCACGCAGCCTTGACGTCAGAGCCATCAGCGAGTTGCAGGAATAGGACTCCTGAAGCTGCTCACAAGCTGTGCTGCACCAGAACCCGAAGAGAGCTAATTTCAGCAGTTCATTTGCAACGCAGTTAACTTTGGAAATGCAAACGTAGGAGTACCAGCAAATAAATAAGTAGCTCAGCATTTCTGCTGATCAGACAGCACGGCACTCCAAGGATATCTGTTCATTTTTAACACAGTCAAATATCAGTGTGCTTCAATTTCACACAATGAACAGCCCCACACTTTTTCGTTAAAATATATACATCAAGTTCATTTACCTTGCTATGCTTTTAAGTCTAAACACAATGGATATGACCATAATTTCACCAAAGAAAAAGCCATGATCAGGGGCACACAGTGGCATGGTGAGATTAAGTTCACTGCCATAGCTCAACTTGCAATTAAAAAACTATGTAAAGCTAAAAGCGTGATTAAATACAGCAGACAACTAGCTCATTACAGGGGAGCAGAAACAAAAACCTTTCAAATACCAACTGCCCTACCTGAAATATCAGCTGCTGTTGTCATGCCTGGGACTGAGCAAGAACATCACTTCGCTCATGGAAAAGAACTTTCCCAGAGACAGATTGGCAGCATGACAAACACAGGTTGGCTACAGAAACCAAAGACCAAATACTTTCTTCTAATATAAAGGTTAGCCACAAAAAAGAGAAGAAAACCCATAAAGAGCCTCAGACAAGTATAAGTAAAAAGAGAAATTATCTTCCTGTTTCAAAACTGTCCTGGAGATAATTTAAATCAACTATATTTTCTTGTATATGATGCTGATAGACTTTAGCCAAGTCAGAATCATTGTGTACCGTTAGGGAGGCCCCACCACAAAAGCTGTAGGGAAGGAAGATGCTCAGACATATCCCCCAGCAAACACTCATCCAAGAAAGACGTCATGTTTAGATGCCAGGAAAACGCCTACACTGTCTTTAATTGCAATTACCTTTCAGCATAACCAAAAGGGCTTTGAAAGGCTTCAGACACTCCAAGAAGCAATAGGACAGCTTTTTCTCTCCTCAGCATTTTACTCTTCTACAATTAAAGACAAGGAACTAGGCAGTCCTTATGCACAAGAAGCCAATTTATTTTTAAAATGCCTGCACAAAATTACAGTTTTGAATTAAAGTGCTTTCATCCAAAGACATATTTACAGACTAACTGTAAAAGGCATTCTAGTGGTTTTATCCACTGCTTACGCAGGTTACACTTTATAGAGGCATTTCTAAAACTTGTAAGATAGTAACTTTGGGCCTGACAACTGGAACTAGCTCACCTGAAGTGTGAGCTTTACTCTGCTGAATAAGCAGGGCTCAATACTGTTCAGTATGAGCAGCTGAATAAAACATTCTGTATATGAAAAAAAAAATCTTTATATAAATGAGCTGAACAACACTGAGTAAAGCAATCTGACTATATTTCAATAACACAGATCAGTCTTAACCTTTCTATATCTATGGAGATATAGTATCAAATCAATTTTATCCTTTGTATACCTATGCAGACATAATATCACATAAGATTTTC
>JAVSBS010012053.1:0-23992 GCA_033124195.1 Coracias cyanogaster | reverse complement strand
TGGAAACCCCTCCAGGAATGGGGACTCCACCACTGCCCTGGGCAGCCTGGGACAGCTCTTCACAACCCTTTCAGGGAACAAATTGTTCCTCATGTCCAACCTAAATCTCCCCTAGAGCAACTTGAGACCGTTCCCTCTTGCCCTATTGCTTGTTCCCTGGGAGAAGAGACCGAACCCCAGCTGGCTCCAACCTCCTCTCAGGGAGTTGTTGAGAGCAAGAAGGTCTCTGCTGAGCCTCCTTTTCTCCAGGCTCAACACCCCCAGATAAGACAAGCAACTAAAGGAAAGGGAGACTGGAACTTGCTGGACAAGAAACTGGAAGCAGGGCCCGGTGCCAGGGCTGGAGGGACTCACTCCCACCTTGCCCCAGAAGGCTGCTATTCCAAGACATGCCCAGGACATGATCTGAAGACAGAAGAGGCTTATGTCACACCACTTATCACTAGGATCTCATTCTCACTTCTCAGGACTCCTGCCTCACTTCTTTCAGCAGACTGAAGGTGACTTAGGAAGGTGGGGTGGGGAGCGTGAGGGGGTGCAGAGACGACAGAGAGAGAGGAAGATAAATCTGGCTGAGGCTGCATGTTTAGCAGCCGTGGTGCTTAAACTGGTCCTGAATTTGCTTCAGGCAGTTCCCACCCTCCCAAACCCAAAACCTGCGGCTTCCATTATGCCAACTCAACCGTTCGCGCAGCGCAACCTTATCAGCAAAGTGATCTGGCTGGCGCAGCTCCTGCCCCACCACAGCAGCAGGATTAAAAAGCAAGAACTGGCCCTCAGATTGGTTTCCATGTCCCATCACACGTTTCTCTCAAGCGGCAGAACTATCTGATGATGGAAGTAAGCGAGAGATGGTGAGAGGAGGGTGCTGGGACCACTTACTGTGGTATTACCATCAAAACTGAGTGAAAGAAGCAAAATGTGGAGAAACTCGGTTGGTTCCTTTGTCTTGCTGTGCAAAATGCCCAAGGCAGGCTCTTCACACAGTAACTGCACTCTCCTCACTCTATCGCAGGCTGAACTGTCTTCACTGCTGAAGAAACATCACCACTGAAATCAAGGCCAACAAGAGCTCTGTACAGGGTGTATCAAGAGCTACATCCAAAGCCTTGGACACAAGGCACTCAAAGAGGCAGAATGTTTTGACTTTGATTCCTCTGCGCTTTGCTCACCCACTGGTAAAGGAATGGTAACGCTTCCCTTTCCCCAAATCAATGAGGTTTCCTGGGAAATTGAGCTCATAAATTTCTTTATGAAGCACTCCAGTAACAGAGCAACGAGTACCAAAAATGTAAGATTCTTTTTTCTTCAGAGCAGGATGCATCTATTATGTAGCCCTGAAGAGAGTGGACACGCTGCCTGCCAATACTGAAGAGCGGCTCAAGTAAAGTGAGCTCCCTTCTTCCAGAGCTACTACATAAGCTCTGGCTTTGTGAGGAACACAGATAGATGAGATGATTGAATTAAAGAGTTGAAAAATTCATGCCCAGGAATGAATTAGAACTGTAACGTCACCTTAGTTCTTGCATTCATAGTGACAGGACAAAAAGAAACGGCCTCAAGTTGCACCAGGGGAGGTTTAGGTTGGACATGAGGAATAATTTCTTCCCCACAAGGGTTGTGAAGGCCTGTCCCAGGCTGCCCAGGGCAGTGGTGGAGTCCCCAGCCCTGGAGGGGTTTCCAAGCTGTGGAGATGTGGTGCTGAGGGACCTGGGTTAGTGGTGACCTGGCAGTGCTGGGTTAACACTTGGACTAGATGATCTTAAAGGTCTCTTCCAGTCAAAACAAATCTGTGGTTTTATGATTCTAGGTGTGCTAAAGGGAAGGAGAAACCTCTTTATCACTGCAGCATGCAGTAAAAGGAAGATAATCCACTTGAGGATTCCTAGGGTTCCCATACATTAGCATTTTAGGTCAGATCAGGAGCAAGCTCTTAGAGTCTACCAGCTAGTCCCACTTACGGTACCGAGGTTCACATGCCCTAAGTGGGGTGGGATCTTGGAGCAGGCAAAGCATCATCCTTTCAGACGATGCTAGCCCAGAGGCTGTGCTCCAGGGCATACCTTCTGTGCTGTCATTGCTTAGGGACATTTTGCTTATGAGAGCAATTTAGAGCTACTCTGGAGTTAAAAAAAAGGGAAACAAAAATAGCGTGACTGTTCAACCTCAGCACCAGCTGCTTCACTTTACAAATCTGCTTCTCTTAGGCTTGCAAATGTTGGTGTGAAGAATTTACCCACTCACCCCTAAACTGGGGTAAGATTGCCTTGATTTTGCTTTGTACAAAGTTGGCCCCAGGCCCTGTGGAAGGTTTCTAGAAACTTTTTGGTGGATCTGTTTTAAGTGAGTACATCAAAACTGGATAAATTTGGCTAGCACCTGAATTTCATTGGAGAACAAGCCCTGCAGTTGCCTTGAACCGCTGTTACTCACATTGTAAGCGGACACAGCCCCTTCCAAGGCTGCCGTAGGGTTGTTTAATCACCTTCAAGAGGCAACATTTCTGCCCTCTTACTTTACTTCTCCTTCCTTCTGTTCACTACAGTGCCTGGAGGCATTCAGCACTTAAGGCAAGTTTGAAAACCTGGATTTGGGAATCCAAGTTCTGCTGACATTTATATTCCTTCGGCATTTGCAGTCAGCAGGTGAATAATTGCACAGTGTATCTGACAAAATTCTCCATCATAGACAAGGCTAAAGCTGGCACTTTCCCCAGTCCTACCAGTTCAGAGCTCTGAAATGGGCATCCCCTTCTGTATTTTGTGATTTTTTTTGTTGTTGTTGTTAATCATTGGGTGCTGCCCTTCTAAGTCCCATATTCCGTTCTTTTCAGGAACTCATTATTTTCGGGGTTTTAACAACAACAGCCAACCTTGGTGCAACTGGAACGGACGTCGAAAACACGGGTTAAAGCCGATCAACCCTACAGAAGAGGGGCTGGCGAGCATCCACAGCGTCCTGTTCCGCAAAGACCCTTTTCTGTGGAGAGCTGCCCTGCTCTACTACACCGTCTATCAGGCAAGCCAGATGTCCTTCAGCCAGCTTTTCCAGGACGTGGGGAAATTTGTCAAGGACCCCAATACTAGGTGGGATTACTGTGTACGAGCCAAGAGAGGCTGGACTGACACATCACAGCCAGGTGGGTTCCCTATTTTGTCTTTATTTTTGTACTTCAGGGAGGTTTTCAGAAGGTGCACAGAACTCCGTTGTCGTGTCACACAGGAAAACCTTTGCAGAAAACCCTGCTGTGGAAGACGAGGCTGAAAAATCCGTGAGACTTTCCAACCGAATCAGTCTTGGGTTATTTTTTTCATTGGAAGTGGGAATGTAAATTGCAAAACCAAGAAAAAGTTCATGCTCACAGTTTGTCATCCTGTCACCTTTGTTACAAGAGATGTAAGGTTGCTGTTGATATTCACAGACACCTTCTTCTGTGCTTGATTTCTTTCTCTGTCTGATGGCTTTAGCCTTCTAGTTATTTCTGGGAAGTGTTTTGCAAGTCTGGGGTATAAATACCTGTTTTTTTAAAAGCAAAATTGCTCTGCTCATAATGGCTTCTGGGAATAGGCCTTGAACAAACCCTGACAGAGTGCAACGTGTCTTGATTCCTTTTAGGCTGTTTCAACAAGGATCAGGTGTACTTGGATGGCATCCTGCGAATCCTGAGATACAGGGAGTCCATCGATTTCCACCTTCTGACAGCTCTTGGAAAGGTGGGTGGACTCGCTCTTCCCAAAGGATACGGTTTTATCATGTCAGCAAGCCTGCTTGCAGAGGGCTCTGAGTCCTTGTGCTCTGGTTTACTTTGACCTAGAAATTTGTAACCTAGTTACAAATATTTTGAGGTCCTAAAAATTTCTACCAGCTTTTCCTCAATTCCTTGCTTATCAGATTAAGATTTTATGGTTCCATTTCTCAGACATTCCTTTCCTCCCCTTACAGGGCACTGCCTGACTTGCACTATGAGGAGCTGCCCTGGGCAAGTGGGACAGGGGCTAGATAAGGTGGTGGTCCTAGTAGACAATAAAATTAACACATCCCCTCCCACCACAAGGCGGTTTTCATCTCAGGTTTTCCTCCTTGACGGCAGCTCTGATGTTTTTCAGGAGTGAGGTGGTTTTAGGAAGGTCTGAAAATAAAATCACACTGTCAGATAAGCCTCTGCAACTCTGTTCTCTGAAACTCCCTTTTGCTTCAAGCCTGCTTAACTCCGCACAGCTTCTGCCTGCTAACTGCTCAACACTTACTATTTCCATGCTGCTTTATCCCTTCCTCGTGTCAGGGAGTGTGCAGAATTGTCAAGCCACTTCAAAAACATAATAAGTAATTCCTCATATAATTACAGATTCCACTATAATCTACATGGCAAGGCATCCACAGTAAAGGTCTACAGGCAATTTAATTCTAGCAGTATGGTAATTTGTAAGCGCTTGACTTTACAGCTTCTAAAATCAAGGGATCTTAAAGTCTACTCTGAATGTTTTCTCTGCACGCATCTTCTGCAACCAAACTGGAAATTTGTGCGTAAGAGGAGTGCCTGCTCTCAGCATCACACATGGGTTGACGTCTGCAGGGACCTCTCAAGATCATCTAGTCATAGAATTATAGAATTGTCAGGGCTGGAAGGGTCCTTAAAGATCATCTAATTCCAAGCCCCCTGCCATGGGCAGGGCCACCTCCCACTAGATCGGGTTGCTCAGAGCCCCACCCAGCTTGGCTTTAAAAACTTCCAGGGATGGGGCTTCCACCACCTCTCTGGGCAACTTGTTCCAGTGTCTCACCACCCTCATGGTGAAGAATTTCTTCCTAACATCTAATCTGAATCTACTCACCTCTAGTTTTGATCCACTCCCCCTAGTCCGACCACTACCCAACATCCTAAATGCCTGTGCCAACCCCTGTGCCTAAGCAGGGTCAGCTAGAGCAGCTTGCCCAGGACCACGTCCAGTCAGGCTTTGAATATCTCCACTGATGGAGACTCTACAGCCTCTCTGGGCAGCCTATACCAGCCTTTCGCCACGTTCACCATAAAAAAGTGTTTTGTGTTCAGATGGAATTTTGTGCAGAAATTTAGCAGTGGCCTTGGCAGCGCTGGGTTAACGTTTGGGCTTGGTGATCTTAAAGGTCTCTTCTAACCAGAACGATTCTGGTTCCGTGATCTTCAAACAGCGGTTTCTCAGTAACTTTAGTAAGCCTGGGCGTGAATATATGTTTGTTTTATAATCAGGGTACATTTTGTGGACTTTGTTCCCATTATCATCAGCGAGATACGCACCTATCTCTGACTGCCTCTACGGATCAGGTTTAGCAATGTGGATCGCACTGTCCTGTCTCTCCAGAGAGCCCTTTCAAGCCCCTTACACATTGGTGCATCATTCATGCTCGCTTTAATCTTTTCCAAAGAGAAGCCATCGGCTGCTAAGAGGGCAGGCTGTTTCCAGGGAACCCTCACCATGGTGTGCTCAGCTCCTTAGGAGAAACATGGGCTAAGAAGGTTGGAAGGAGCAGCTCAGCTTTCAAGCCACCTGGCACAAACCTGCTGTGAGGAAATAAGATGTGCCAGTTGATGAGCACAGCCAGGCTTGTGGGCTTTGCCAGGACATACGCTTCTGTCTGTAGGGTGCCCAGAACACGCAGCTTGTAGACAAAGCAGCAACCACATTTCATCACACTGGATAGTTGCCCGTTCTGTGCTTGCAGGGCAGCTTGTGTAGCTGTTGCACAGCCAAAGCGTTCATCTTTTTGGATCGTCTTCCAGAGGAAATGGCTTGAAGTTGTGCAAGGGGAGGTTTAGGTTGGACATGAGGAAAAAATTTCTTCTCCTAAATGGTTGTCAAGGCCTGGCCCAGGCTGGCAGTGGTGGAGTCCCCATCCATGGAGGGATTTAAAAGCCATGGAGATGTGGTGCTGAGGGAAATGGGTTAGTGGTGCCCTGGCAGTGCTGGGTTAACGGTTAGACTCAATGATCTTAAAGGTCTTTTCCAGCCAAAACAATTCTATGATCATTCACAGCACCTTGAGCTACTGTGAGCTCAAGACTTGAAATCCTAGCTCATAGAATCATAAGACTATGGAGAAAACCCTCAGCTTTCATTAGAAAAAAAAAAGTAGTAGGCCCTGAAGCAGCTGAAAATTGTTTGCACGTTTTACACCTATACTCAGAATTCTGTCTCTGATGCCAAGAGGCAAACCCAGTCTCCACCCTGCTATTTATACATAAAGTTGTGATGCTTAAGGGTTGCCCATGCTGTAGTTAGCTACTAGGGGTGCATTTTAATTTAGCTTTGCTTAAGCACATTTGCTAGTGAGAATGAAAACATCAGAGTCAGGTCAGCATCGTGCCTTTCCCAGAGCTGGATCCTGCCTGCCTCCCCTGCCATCCTTCTCCTGCACTCCCTTTCGAGTTCCTCAATCTTTGGCACAGCACTTTTTCCATTTTCATGTCAATCTTTCCACTTCTTTGAGAAGAGACTCCAAGATTCGCATGTGCTCCATCCTTTCCCTCTCTATTCCTGCAGCTGCTGTAGGTGGTTCTCATTCAGGTTCCTAGGAGTTTGTTCACTGAATGAATCAAAAGCAGAATCAGGCAGTGTGGAGGCATTTGCTAAAATAAAATATTTGAGGCACACAGTTACTCATGTTTTCAAAGGAATCTCACAAGCTTTCAAATCCCCCTGCTCTGCAATGTCTTCTTATCTACAAGAGAGACAATTTAGAGCCGCAGCAGAGAAGTCACAGGTCTATAGGACTAAACTAACCCGTGTCCTTCCTTCCAGATCTCCTACGAGGACGTGGACCGCCTGAAAGGATTGGCTGTGATTGAGAACATGAGGGTGCCGCACTTTCTGCAAGACCACACCCGGTACATGGAGCACTTGGAAAAGATCATGGAAGTCAATGAGCTGACTGATGAGGAGCTCCAGGACCTCATAAATTAACAGCGTTAGCCCAGCGTTCGCTTCCTCTGCGAGGGTGTAGAGCTGGACTTCCCAGAGCCTGCAAAAACGGACGTAGGAGGGGTGGGGCAGGAGGGAAGGGCGGCCAGAAGAAGCCCTGTCACGTTCCTTTTGCATTGTGATTGTACACTGCTGATTTTTTTCAGAGTCTGTGCATTTTTTTTTAAATTTAGCTTAGAAATTCCTTTGCAATGAGCCATCCAGTCACCTCCTCTGTTTTATATGCTAGGTGTAGAGTGCTTGACACTGTCTTCTGTAATATACTGCCTTTTCCCACCCAGGTTGAGAGGTGGAGGAAAGGAGAAAGAGGAGAAGTTCCCCCTTGGTTCACTTGTGTTCGCCCTGTCTTTGGTCATCACCTTCATGGTTCGTAGCAACAGAACCTCTGTAGCTTGTGCTACGTCACTGTCCACGGCACTCTTTCCCATTCTGGTCATTATTGCAAGGGAGGAACAAGGAATTTTAAAAACACAGCGCACAGAAGCAGGTCTTTGTGCCGTAGGATCAGAGCTCTGTAATGCTCGGGTTTTTTGGCTGGGAGACTGAGTATTTACAGAAGTGTGTATATATATATACATATATTGCTGTTTTAATGGCTGTAAGCAGGTAGTGGAGTTATCTCCCTTTAGCTCCTCAAAAAGTCACACTGTTCCACATCTTCATCTGTACAGTACACGTTTCAGGAAGCTGAATTCTGGGAAGGGTCTCCCTCCTTTGAGGACAAGCAGAACATGTCACTGAACAGGTTGCCCAGAGAGGTGGTGGCTGCCCCATCCCTGGCACCATTGCAGGTCAGGTTGGCCGGGGCTCTGAGCAACCTGCTCTAGATGCAGATGTTTGATGATCTTAGAGGCTTTTTCCAACCTTAATGATTCAATGTCCCTGCTCACTGCAGGGGGGCTGGACTAGATGGCCTTTAAAGGTCCTTTCCAACCCAAACCATTCTATGATTGTATGTCTGGGAAGTTCAACACGGGAGTATTTTGGAAGAACGATTGGGCAAAACTGTGATTTCATTACTTGGGTGGTTCAAATACATCCAGGAGCACAGGGACATGATTCGGGACAGCAGCAACACCCACTTCAAGTCAACTTTTTGAGCAGTACCTCCATGTCTCAGCAAGCTTGGGCTTGCAGAGCTTGTTGAAGGAGCAAGATGTGAACAGTGGGAAAAGAAAAATCACAAGTGCCCTATTCCAGTGTCCAACAGAAGTGCTGCACCGCCCTGAAGCAACCTCACCTCTGTTTTCACCGCTGGTGCTGTATCCAGAACCAAGAAAAGGAAGCACCTTACTGTAGTCTCGGATGACACAGAAGGACTTACTACTAGATTTTCTGATTCCAGAGTATTATGGAATTATTGAGAGAAATTGAGTTTGGCATCTATAAATATTCTGACAAAGGGGTTTCTTTTAGTAGACAGTGTTTTGCCAGGGCTCCTCGGAACTCCAGGGAAGCAGCTGTGATAGGAGAGGCTGGGCAGGAGCTACTGGGAGCCTTGGACAAGGCTTCAGCCATTTCCTCCCTGTCTGCCTTGGCCCACTGGCACCAGCCCTGGCATTGGGTAAGGTGAGTAGATGGAGCCAAGGTTTCCTCTACACCACGTCTGCATGGACCTGAGCCCTGGTATCCCTCCCTCCCTTCCCGCTTATCCTGTTCTGGATCTATCCTGAAATAGATGGAATAACCCTCCCACCGCATTATGCGCCCAGGACGTTACCAGCCGTGACAGCAGAACCTGCAGAGCGCATTTCCTACCCGCCGGAAAATCTGTGAGGAAAAGCTCTCAGTTGGCTAAGAGGTCTGAAGGGTTTTTGGATAATCCCATAAATGTAGCTGCCTTTCAGTCAGTGCTGCAGGTGCGTTACAGCGGCTGGCTGCTCCAGAGAGGAAAATGCGCTCGGCAAGCATAAATCTACTAAATTTGGTTATTTTCGAGGCAGGGACCAAGAACCGCTCGCAGTAGCCTTAATTTTGTGTTGTCAGTGTTGTTCAGGAGCTGAAAGCCTTTCAGCCTCTCTGCGCTGAAATAAAAGCCCTTCTTCTGTCCTCCGCACCCCTTCAGGCTGCCTGGTTTGATCTCCGGTGGCTTCGGCTGCCCAGCTTTGTTGTAGGGCTGCGCCACCAAAAGCTGGCTTGGGAGTAAATCAGGCCGAGATCGTTTGAATTTGGCTTCTGGTTTTGGCATCAGATTTGTCCTTCCTCCTTTGTGTTTCAAATTTTGAAGTGTAGCTTCGGTGGCTTTGCTGCGTATCCATGTCTTGCTACTTCTACGTTATTCCCTTACGGAAACCTGGTCAGTGTTGGAAAAGCCTCCCTGTTTCACCAGACCCATTTTAAAAGGCATTTTATACAACTTTTACAAATAAAGAATGACACGAACAAGAGTACTGAAGTGTTACATCGTCTTGTGTGAGAGTGTTGCTCCCTTTCACAGAATCTCAGACTGGCAGGGGTTGGAAGGGACCTCTGGAATTCATCTCATCCAACCCCCCTGCTCCAGCAGCTCACCCAGAGCAGGGGGCCCAGGAGCATATCCAGGTGGGTTTGGAATCTCTCCAGAGAAGGAGACTCCACAACCTCTCTGGGCAGCCTGGGCCAGGCTCTGGCCCCCTCACAGCAAAGAATTTTCTCCTTCTGTTCAGTGTGGGCAAAAAGGTTTAACTGCCAAGAGCTCATGGCGGGATGGAGGTCAGACTAAATAGGTCTTAATCCTGCTTCCATTGAAGTCAGCTTTAAGAGTCCCATGGAGAATATGATCTGAGCTCTCACTGTCTGTGTTTTAGCACTGAAAAGAATTAAGGAGCAGGTTAAACAAGATGGATTAAGAACGATTTTTTTTCCAAAAAAAATGTGATGGAAGGAGAGAAGGAAGGGACAGAAATTGATGCAGAGACAAACTAAGGTTTCAAGACAACAAGAGATACATGAATGAAACATAATCACTAATAATTGGGAATTTTAAGTTGAATGCCTACATGTGTATTCCTTAAAGAAAACACATTTTAGATCCAGTGAGATTTATGTATGCCCACCTATGGAGATGCTAGAGCCAGGGTGAGGGTGATGCAGTGCAGATTGTCAGTAAAGGAGAATAAGTTTCCAAGTCACTTCTGTGTGAGGCAGTATGGCCTGGACAAAAGGATACTAGCCCAAAGACATCACCAAGTCCCTCTCTCTGTCCATGGAGGAACGCAAGTGCAACGATGTGAAAAACAGTCCTGTGTAAACACTCCCCCTGGTTCTCCGCTTAGGGATGTAATTGGTGATACTAAAAATAAGACAGAAAAAAAGAAAGTGATATAAATTAATACAGAACAAATGACAATGAAGGAAAAATTATTCTAGATTTTTCCTTAGTGTCTTTAATTTTGCCATTTTGTGTTCTACAGATTAAAACTTGGAGTTTATACTGAAGCTACCAGGGAAAGATCTAGGACTGTGAGAGCGCTTGCAGAGCACGTTCAGTATGAGAGAAGTATTAAGAACTTCCAGTGTTGATGCTGAAGTTCCTGTTCAGCACTAGGCAAACACGGCTCCAATCTTCTTGGAAAATCATGGCAAAAGGTGCTGAGGAAGAGATGAGCTGCTTGTAAGCTGACCCATTCAAGCACAATGTGTGCTGGTATCTGCAGATGCAAGATCTCCCCCACGCAGATGAACAGGGACTTTTCTCTAAGACAGAGAAACCACAGACCTTCAGATGAGGACAGTCACCTCCTGAAACTCACTGGAAAGGGTATAGCTCTACAGGTTTCTGACCCAGCACAAAAGAAACTTCGGTAGGATGTGGTAGGGATTTAAAAAAAAAGATTCTAGGATACATTAAAAAAAAGAAATATATGGCCAGCTGTAAGGGAGATTGTGTTACCTGTACAAATGAGGTGAACACTAGCTGCAGAACTAGTTGTAATTTAGGTGCTGAAAACATCTGGTGCTGGAAAAGGCATCAAAAATAATGCCAGGTACATCAAAAATGACTTCCAGCTAGGTAGTTATTTAGAAGCTCATCAAAAGGATAGTTTCTCAGTAATTTGTTCCTCTGGTGTTATTACTTTCAGAGATCAAGGCCAAGGACAGTGACATGGTCTTTCATCCAAGAAAGACATTTAAAAAACACCAAGGACTCAAAGATGAATGCAGCAAGTTCAGACCAGAAATAAATCCCATGTTTTGAGGAGCAGGAGTAATTGACTGGTTGGACAAGACACTAGAAGAATAGCAGAGGTTCAGCCTGAGAAAGAGATGACTTTGAAAAGAAACTTCATCCTGCACTGAAGCTACTGGCCTCAAGAGAGCAGTAACCCTGCAAGACCAGGAATAACGCAGGACTTGTGGGAGATGGTGTAAAGGTGGCATCTGAACTTAACCTCGCTGTACCATTGTTGAAAATTATTGTTATTAACCTGAACCATAAAATGGGAATGAATCACTGCAAGTCTTTGAGAGGCCTGTCGCTGTAAGAGTCCTTTTGCTAAGTTATTGAGTATGCTTCAAAGAAACAAAAAGGAGCAATTGTGCAATCCAGGAACAAGGAGTGGAAATGATTTTAAACCTTAAAAATGGCACTTACTTTTTCAAGAAGTGTTGTCCAAGCCTTTGCAGCATTACTCAGGCTTTTCAATTGTCTAATCACAGTTAAGCTCAACCTCAAAACCATTATTAGTCAGGCAGCCACTGGGATGGAGAGGAGAGAAGGGGGAAGGTTGTGGTGTCACACAGGTATTGATGCAAAGCAACCCTATCAAAACCAGAGGAACCACAATCATGTAAAAGGCACATATAAATTGAAACACACATATTCTGGCTGCGGCAATTGCATCCATGCCAATGTAACTGGCACAGGAGCAAACAGCTCTGAGAAACAGGCCAGTGTGCAGAGAAATGCCTGCTCAGCCAGTCCTCTCGTATCATGGAATCACACCAGATCACAGCATGGTAGGAGTTGGAAGGGACTGCTAGAGATCATATCATCCAGTCCCCTCTGCTCCAGCAGGTCACCCAGAGCAGGGGGCCCAGGATGGCGTCCAGGTGGGTTTGGAGTCTCTTCAGAGAAGGAGACACCACAACCTCTCTGGGCAGCGTGGGCCAGGCTCTGGCACCTTCACAGAAAAGACTTTTCTCCTCCTGGTCAGATGGAACCTCCTGGGTTCCAATTTGTGCCTATTGCCCCTTGTCCTGTTGCTGAAAAGAGTCTGGCCTCATCCTCTTGACCCCCGCCCTTTAGCTATAGATCAGCATTGATCAGATCCCCTCTCAGTCTTCTTCCTCCAGCTAAACAGCCCCAGGGCTCTCATCACAGATGCTCCAGTCCCCTCAATAGCTTTGTAGCCTCCACTGGGCTGTCTCTAGCAGTTTTGTGTCTCTCGTGATCTGAGGAGCCCAAAACTGGACACAATACTCCAGATGTGACTCCCTACAGCTGAGCGGAGAAGGTGGAGAACCTCCCTTGACCTGCTGGCCACACTCTTCTTATTGTACCCCAACATACCATTGGCCTTCTTGGCCCTGAAGGCACATTACTGGATCATGGTGACCTTGTGAAGAGCTTCCTCAAAACCCTCTGTCCTAAAAGGTGAGCAGCAGCAAGCACTTGCAAAAGAAGCATGGAAGTGAAGTACTAGAAATGAACCTGTTTTCTCCCGTACCCTGAGGCACTTGTTTTATGGAGGAGAAGATGGTTGGCCAGCCCTATGATCATACATGGAGGTGTAGCCACCATTTCAGAGACCCAGCTGCTGACCTGGGTGGATGGGGAACTGCAGCAGCAGGGGACAAGGGGAAGGGCGGTCACCACGGGCCAAGCGCGTGCACATTTGTCTGGGCTCCTATGTGTGCCCTGAGTAGCCCAAGTGTGAGTGAGACTAACATGGGAATAGTACCAGGATATTAACTTTGCAGCTGCACTGTGCAACCCCAAATATCAATGACCACACAGAAAAGCTGATCTGTCCCAACAAAGCTGCCATGGGTTTAATCTTTTAGCTTAAGGAGACAGGCACAAAAAGGTATGACCTGACCCTAAACCTTCCAGAGATAAATCTGCTATCTGGGGAGAGGTGGGGTGAAAAAAAAAATCATTTTTAAGAACTACAGCATGACATCTCATCCCTTTCTTAAAGGTGGGCAGCTTCGGGACATGGTCTAGGGTTCAGGGAGATGTTGGGATGAAGGTTGGACCTGATCCTAAAGGTCTTTTCCAACCTAAATGACTCTATGATTCTATGACAGACCTGGCATATACGTGATCAGCCATATGAGCTTGTATGTCCCTGGTGTGAGCAGCATACAGGCTTATGTGTGTCTGCACTGAGCATTCCTTATATTTGAAAGCAGCTTCCCCCCCCCCCCCCAACATAACTATGTAATCTTTTAACAAGATCCTGGGAATTATCCTTTTTTCCAGTACCCCATTTGACTTTGTTGTTGATGTCATGGAAAAAAAGCAGTCAGTTGTTTACCAGAGCATTCGATTTCTTATCAGCAGATCTGGCTATGAATAATTATACCACATATTAATACCATAGTAAGCCAGCTAATGGGCTGCAGACGCCTAACAAATAACAGGATGAGAGAAGAAAGGGCAGATTGGCAGGAGGTTGTTTGCCTTTGCGAGGGTTGAATTATAGAACTGGCCGGGCTTCAAAACTATGAATCATTAAGAACATGCACAGAGCAGTTTTACATCACTGGGCTCTATTGACTGTAGAGGAGCTAATATTGATCTACTAAACATATGGGGAGTGGGGAAGCAGGTCCCACATAGTTAAAAATGCGGTTTAATGTCTGTCCTCTGAATTGTGTTGGTTCCCTTGAAACACCCACGTGCTTCTGACATCATGACCAGACTTTTATCCAAAGCCTTTGAAAGGATAGATGTTTCCTTTCAGGTTCACCATCGCAGAAATCTTTGAAACACAATTGAAGAAAGATGATTGTGAGCTACCACGCTTATCTTCTATCTCCCTTTTCACGTTAACCTAGCTTGCAATATCTACACTGACATCTATATGGAGATGTTTCTAAATATCAAAAAAAACCCAAAACAGAATCAACTCACCTTTCCTTAGTAGTTGGGATTTATCTTCATTTGTGCAAATGGGGCAAAAATATTGTCTCGGTGGTCTGCAGCCATTGTAAACCACAGTGTGCGCAGCAAGGAACCACTGTACAGCGCTTTGTTCTTCACTCCAGCAAGGAAGGGAGAATGAACCTTGCAGACCATGAAGCCATGCTGACCTCAAGGAAAGGAAGTAGAAACTCAGAGTTATAAGCAGAAATTATATTTAGGCTGCTTTATTCACAAGACTTAGAGACCCTGCGTTAACATCAATGAGCCCATGACCATATGGGCTTTCCCTGGTGAGTTCTATCACATTTGCACACAAATAAACATTTTGCATCTGGCATGTAGTAGGTAAACACTGAATTTAGGATCTTAACTGTAACATACAATTTCACTTTATGTGCTCAGTTCATGCCACCAGTACATGGATCATAGAATCACAGAATTGTCAGGGTTGGAAGGGACCTTAAAGATCATCTCGTTCCAACGCCCCTGCCATGGCAGGGGCACCTCCCACCAGACCAGGTTGCTCAGAGCCCCATCCAGCCTGGCCTTAAAAACTGCTAGGGATGGGGCTTCCACAACCTCTCTGGGCAACCTGTTCCAGTGTCTCACCACCCCCATGGTGAAGAACTTCTTCCTAACGTCTAATCTGAATCTACCCATATCTAGTCTCGATCCTTGATGGTTTTAAACTAAAAGAGGGGAGATTTAGACTCCACAGGGCTAAAACAAAAAAAAAAAAAATAAAAAGGAAGCTGACCACAGGGGTCTTCTTTCATTCTGACAAGCAGGTGCACATCCATGAGCACTTAATCTGTCTTGGCAGCCTCCAGTAGCAATAACAATGATCAGACCTGCAGCCTGCTGAAATACAGAGAAGACTCTCTCTGCAGGGTAGGGTTACATGAAATACAAGACATTCTTCTACTCAAATGCTGAGTTTCCATCTCCCCCCTGCAAAGAAGTAGCGAGTGTGTGAGATGCATCTGTTTCAGGCACAAGTCTGTTTGCACCATGACCTCCGCTCATCATGGTTTGTGCACCAGGTAAACAAGCTAGGTGTGGTGGAGAGCTCGCATTTCAGGTTTGGCTATTGAAGACCAAGAATGTGCATGATTTAATTTTCAGCTGTTTATGAAGAGGATGAACAAAGCACAGAGCTCTTTCATTTCTCCTGCTCATCCAACCTGCCTCATGGAAAACCTGAGCTGTGTCCCTTTGTGACCCTTTTCCTTTGCTTTTATGTAAGAGAAAGAGAGGGAGCCCAGAGGAAATTAAAAAAGCAAGGGAGATAAAGCGATGGCTCACATAACCAAGACATTGAAAAAAATTTCAAAACCAGCAACTCACCTTGAAATTGCCAAGTGTCTCGTTTCCCAGCTCTTTCCAGTGATAAATGATTTCACCACAGAGTGCGGAGTGCAAGCTAATGTAGACCAGGGATGGCAGAAGCTTTTATTTAATATCGAATGCAGTTAATATCACTATTTTAATACGTACTTCTGAATGAAGCACAGTCTGACCACAGTGGACCTGTACCTGCAAAAATGAGAAGAAAAATCTGTCCTACAAAGCAAGGGATAAAAAAATTGAAGCCCTTATTTTGCTGAAATAAGATTTGAATATTTGAATCTTAAGGAAACGTGGCAGCTTCCACTGGCTTAAAGTTATTTGTGGTACTTATACAGTGATCAGCTTCACATCTTTTGCTTTATGATACTTTTTTATCGTTATTCAAAACCAGTTTGATTAAAAGCAATCTTTAGTATAATGTAAATTGATTTCTTTTTCATAGGGCTTCTAATAATTCTTATTATTGCTGTAATAACCCTAATTCCTATTAGCTGGTCTCACTTTCAATTTCCCATTCTTCAGCTCAGATAAAATCCTGATGAAACTTTCACATTGACCCTTCTACAGCATTGTGGCTGTTGGATTTAAATCACTGCACTGCTTTGGACAGCCTCAGTTTCACAGGTCTTGCACCTGTTGGACCTATAGAGAAAGCCAAGCAAGTCCAACAGGAAAAGGAAACTTGCTCTGCCTGGGGCTGTGAGTGATCTTCTTCCATGGTGCAGTCACTTGGCTTGCTGGAAGGGAAGGACTGACCTTCAGGAATGGTGGCCAGGAACCAGAAGAGAGTAGATCTTCCCTGTTTTGCAGCACAAGGCAATGCAGTCCTTTAATATCTACAGGGCTGGAGAAGACTCACTTTAAAAGGGCTACCAGAATTTCATCTGAAAGAGGAACAAAGCATCTGAGCGATCATGAAGGTGTGAAAGAAAACAAGGCAAGACACTTGCTCTGCTCCATCTGAGCTCTGGATACCATGAGGCTGCCCCACTTTAACTTCTGCATTTCTCGCCATCAGTCAATTTATCCCAGGCTGTTTGATGGAATACAGTCCAGTGAAATAGTATATCCCCAGCGCTCCTTTTCACACTGATCCTGCCCTCTGCATAGAGCTTGGATTTCAAAGTTTTGTCTTTGTTTCCTGCACATAGACCTAATCACCTTGGCTGGATGATGGACCACATTACTTGCAGAGCGATGCTGGCGAGCCCAGTGAATTCACTGGGGATCACATAACTTCACAACCCCCATGTCAGTGAGATGTTAAAGTGAAAACTCTTTTCAGAGTTGTCATTCTCTTGTCCATCTCCACCTCGCTAAAGAATTTTGCCCAGGAAAGGGGCTGCAGAATGGTGATTGCTATATCAATAAAATAAAATTGGCAAGAGAAAAGGCTATACTGAGAGTTTCTTAATGGGAGGCTTCGGGTACATACGCTGTGTGTTTGGGCTTTTTAATAGCAATAAATAAGTGGAATTGGAATAGAGAGCTGATCATAGGAGATAAACTGAGAATAGGAGCCTGTGCAGTAAGTATTCATGTGGCATTATCCATAATAGAAGCAGAGATGCTGCTGCTGTTGGAATTCACCTCCAAGAAAAACTGAAGCTGATCCCCCAAGGAAAAAGATGTACAATGCTGTCTCTCCCTGCCCTCATTTTAAGACTCAGACTGGTTCAAGCTGTTAATGGGATAAATATTCAGCATTCTGCTCTCCTCTACCACCTACTTCTCCTTATTTTTACCTTGGCAGGCATCATTACCATATTACAGGCTCATTATGTTGTCCACCGGGCCCAATTTTGAATGCTTAGTAGGAAATCCTCTCTTGTCCATGTACTGCTGTTGAACCCAGTGGGACTATTTGTGGGGTGATTATTTACATAATTAAGGGTTGTGCTGCAAGATGTGGAGCTGACTTAGCAACCTGTTCTCTGTATTTAATAATGTCTAGTCACGTATTTATTAACAGAGTCAATTTGTTGAGGCGTATCATTTCACTGTCCTACAACAAACGAGGGAGGGGGAGAGAATCCCACACTTAGAATAACCACTAGGCAGGTTGCAGGAAAATGGAAGGAAGGAAAGGAAGGAAGACACGAGGAAAATGGGGCACTGAGGAGAGTAGATGTAAGGGAATCTAAAAAAATTGTAGGGATGATGGCAAGAGAGCAACTACAATACACAATGATTTTGCAAAGCCTCTAACACCATGTCACAAAAATCTTACTGTCAAAGTTAGTTCAAGTTGCTTTGGATGTGAACAAGTGTCACCTGGACAGAAACTTGATCAACCAGCTGTGAATTCAGGGTGATGACAGCAAGGAGCAACACCAAGCCAAGAGATGAATTGTATGCTCAGATTCCGCCCGACTTTGAGGTTTTATTGGAACCTGGATACTGTGGTGAGGTTCCACAGAAGTGAATGGAGAAAACTGATTGAAAAAAATGAATGGCAATTGCTGGCTTAGAAGAAGGGGCCGAAGGTTGAGGAGGAAACAGAGCAAGCATTACTTAACAGGAGCTATAGATACTGGTCAGAATGAAAGCACATTAATCTCTTCATTCACCATGCATGATTATAACAGGCACAAAGTGGCAATAGCCATTTTGGGTCTTGACAATCCCGCAAGGCAAATGATTCATTTCCAGAATAAATGCTTAAATAAATGTCAAGAGCAGCAAGGAAACAAGTTGCTCAGGCAGGTTGTCTAACTACCTCTCCACAGACTCCCAGTGAACCACCCCAGACCTGGAAGCTGAACGATCACACTCCAGGGGCTTGTGACTACCTCCTGCCCTTGTTTGGCACTCACTGGGGCACCTCCCTGCTGTCCAGGTCAGCATCACACCTTTGTGCCACACCTCACGGCCATGCTTCTTCCCAATTCTGCTGTGCCTTCACTCTCCATCATCACAGGTCATCAGGACTGGGGCAGTGCTGGAAGATTCATCCTCCTGCTTGCCCCAGGAGATGCTGGTTGTGGGATGGGGGTGGGATATGCCCCTTTTCCAGCTTCAGCAACTTCCCATCACACTGGAAGGAACCCTCCTGGCTGACTCCTTCCACACTTCCCCACTGAAGGGACAAGAAAAAGGAAAGAGCAAGAAAGCAGAAATTAATTCCAGCTTGACTTCAGCGCACTTGTTCAGAGTGCTCCCCGCCTGCCAAATCAAAGCACCATGGTAACAGCAACAAGCAAATTAATGAATTAGAAAACACTGATCTTTGCAAATTGTAGCTGTAGCCTTAAAGCCCCATACAAGGAAAAAAAACCACACAAATTCAGAGGCACGCGACACGGATCTAAGACGGAGGAGGATGTCAAGTCACAGCCATGTGCAGGGATCTAAAAGACTGATTTCAGACGAGGGAGTGGTGGTTTGTCCAGTCTGATTTTGCTTTTTTGCCATTAGACTCTTCCCCAGGGGTGTCCTTTGGGGGAAGAAGCAAATCTATTGTTATTCTACCAGTAGGTGTATTTACAGTACAAAATCATGGGACTGTTTCTCCATTCCAAATCACATCGTTTTCCCAAGTGCCAGCTTCTTGCTCAAATAGCAATGCAAGGAAATTTCAGGAAAGGAGTCTGAATAATCTAAGCCTTAGCTTAGGAAAGAAAGCACAAGTGAAAAGGCTTGATATTTTAGGTATTCATAAAGTGCTTGTTATTACTTTTTGGAGGGATTTTTTTGGCCTCCCAGCAAAAGAGGGTTTTATTGCAGGATTCAAGAAAAGATTAGAGAACAGATTAGAGATGCTTGAGGAGCATCTCCTAAATGTGCAGAAGCAAAGGACAAGCAGAAACCCCAAAGTATGTGGAAAAAAAAAGTGAGAAATGGACAACGTAGCGAGCAGCAGAGCTGCCCCAAACAAGGGAGAGATTGCTGATTCACAGCTAAGAGTTGTGATGGAGGATGAACAGCTGAGTTTCGACTTTCTTGAACTGGAGCAGGGGATGACACATCAAGAGGAAACGCCAGACAGACAGGCTGAGATTTCATTTGGACACAAGCAGATGGGTCTGGAACAGAGAGACTGATCTGAGGCTTGTCCATATAAAGACAGTAATTAACTTTGTACTTACAGATGATTCAGGTACAGAAGAAAAGAGGAGACAACAAGCAGACTGCTCCACAAGACTCAAAATGTGAGCTCATCTTTTCCTTTCCCATTTCCATGCCCGTGTAATAGTGCATGTACGTTCACGTCACTTGCTTTGGCGATTTCTTATTTTAACTCAGAAATCAGATTTTCCACCGCACTAAGCCTTCAGAGGTGTCCTGCAATATGAGAACATTATGTTGACAACAGCATATATTTTCAGAAAAACAAGGTGTATTTCCGTTTTTGCACTCCAAAGGGTTACTGACATATGTGCAAACAGTGAGTTATGGATTAAATAGTGCACGAGTGAGAAACATCTTACATGACACTTTTAGAAGAGAAAAATGAACTCTTGCTGGTGTACCTTACTGACAGATCCAGTGACCAAAGCTACCAGTCTTCCTCTTTCCTGACCAGATCTACAATATGACCTGCAAAGTTATCTCTAGAGCCTACCAAGAGGACATCCCTGAATTAAATGACAGAGAGCAAACTCTTTCAACGCAGGACTTGTGCATAGGACGTAGAGGTTCCTTGGCTCCTGCAGACACTGAGGAAATGCTCATGTGTCCATGATAGAACAGGGTCTCGAGTGCTCTGTGGTCAGCCCATCTTCACAGAAATGCAGCTGCTTCAATGTAGTTCCCAATAGGATGTGAAAGATGTGGGATGACCCTGCATACTAGCAGTAGGACACCTTGACTGCCACTTGAGCCAAGACCAACAAAGTATTCAGTGATGTTTCACAGATGATTCACACTTGCCTTAGTCACAGAAGCCCTTCTTGGACAGCTCAGAGATGGAGACTGTCTTTAGGTTGGTGCTTGGAGGTGCAGTCCAGTTACAACACCTCTAAAATCTGCCCTCTGTCAGAAAGATGTAGATCCATGCCGATTCTCATCATTTCATTGTAAGCTTCTGGCTGCTTTGTGGTTTTGCCAAAGTCCCAATATCCACCAACATGTAGCAGCCCTCAGCTGATGCAGCAGCTGCTGTCCTCTGTCACCATCAGCAGGTCAACACCAACAAATATTCTCAATGCTGCTAGCCTTCCGCTCACCCTCTTTGGTACCTGCAACATAGAATCATTTAGGTTAGAAAACACCTTTAATATCATGAAGTCCAACTGTTAACCCAGCCCTGCCAAGTCCACCACTAAACCATGTCCCTCAGCACCACATTTACACACCTTTTCAATCATTCCAGGGATGGCGGCTCCACAACTTCCTTGAGCAGCCTCTGTTGCAATGATTAACCTTCAGGAAAAGGCAATGTTGGCATATGAGTTTGGTGCTCAAAGCCCTGTGAAGATGTGTATAGCCGGTGTGTGCTGGCTGTTATCCCAGCAGTACCATAATGGCTAAGGGGACATTAAGGCTGTACGATGGACAAGGCTATAGGTATATGGGTGCGCCTGTATAGACTGCTTGAAAGATAGATTCTGTTGGATGTGAATTTTTCAATGCAGGATTGTAGTTTCTGAATAAACATCAGATTTACCAGCTCTAAATCGAGCATATGCTGCTAATTTTGTTCCCTATATTAAGTGCATTTTTCAGTAATCTTTATTATGATATGAAATACTTAGAGCTCCGTTGGCTAAATGTAGCTATTTTCACTCAAGTACTAGAATTTTCTTGAGCTTCCTTGTCTCCTCTTTACTCTTCAGGTCATCTGATGATTGACAGCTCAAGGTACTGCAAGAACATGGGAGGAGAAGGGATTACCGTGTGCTGCAGTCAGAATGTCCATGCTGCATAAAAATGTGCTCGCTTCATTATTACCTATTTGACAGAGATTTAAGAGGGTTTTGCAGCTGAGGGCCACGTGCAAAAAGACTGCAGCTCACTTCCAAAAGACAAATTGCAGAAAGCCTGGGTAATTTCTGGTGAGCTATCCTCACCTACATGAAGGAGGTGATGAAAGCACATCTGCAGGGCGCACACATGGCAGGAAAGAAATTGGAAATAGCAGGCAGCAGCACAGCTGGGGGAAAGTTCTAGGAATCACATATTCTTCCAGTGGAAATCGGGGTTTTGTTGAAGTGGGAAACAGTGAAACCAGCAATGTTTGTTTGTTTCTCTGTTTGGTTTACTATTAGGGAAAGGAAAGGCATAAGTTGTGTCTGCAGCTGTCTGAAAACAGAATGACAAAATTATTTCCTTTGAGGCTGCTGGAGCCTTGGAGCAGGCTGCCCAGAGAGGTTGTGGAGTGTCCTTCACTGGAGAGATTCCAAACCCACCTAGACACCATCCTGGGCAACCTGTTCTGGGTGACCCTGCTTTACCAGTGGGGATGAGATCTCCAGAGGTCCCTTCCAACCCCCACCATGCTGGGATTCTGGGAAAAGGAAAATCTGCTTTTGAGCTGCCACTGAGCACTGCTGGAGTTACAGTTCATTTCCCCATTGCTCTCAGTTTCCCTGTGGATCAGACATCCCTGGAGCCACATCAGCCTTCCCAGAGACACCACAGATGTACTCACTGCATTGCATCTCCTCAGCAAGGCAAGGGAGAAACCGTGGTGTTGGAGGCACAGCACGTCTGTCACTGGTCCCAGGAGTGAAACACAAGCTCTCACCCTTCTCTCTCCTCTATCTTCACCTTCATACCCCGGGCCTGAGCTCTCATAATTCATGGTAAATGTGATCCTGCTCAGAGCAGCCTGAGAACCAGGACTTGGCCAGAGAACAGGGGAACAGCAGGGAGGGGGGCTGGGGAACTGCAGGTCCCATGAGGGTAGTGCAGGCAGATGGAGAAACTAATGACAGCTGATAATGTACAAAGCACTCAGCTTTACATTCTTCTGCGTTGATCCAGATTATGGGAACCAACACGAATCTCTAATTTCCTGCACGACTGCTCTGCAGTACCAGCCATCAGGAGCCTCATACAAGCCTTGGTTCATCTATATAATCCAAAGGTGTTGATAGTGATCTTTGATGACCTGAAAGGTCAAAGAGATACTAACCCACAATGCAGAAAATCACCTTATATTTGACAGAAAAAGTAAACTTAGCTGGTTGGTGAGTGGTCAGATAAGAGAGGCAGAAAGGTGCTGTCCACAAGCTTTTGAATTCAAGCTGATCCCAGTGACACACATGTCAGTCTGGGATCTCCTTTGGAGAGTGTCCCTGTGTTTAGATAAGAGACACCAAACACAACCTGGATGCTCCATGAAGCCAAACTCACCTTTGCTGTATTACGTTAGCCTGTGCTTGCTTTGCTTTTAGAGTTGGGTTTTGAAGAGCACTCAAGACCTGTGCTTTCGTCTTTGCCACCACACAACACCAAACCAAAAATAACTACTATAATTGATATGAAAAAGAAATGCGGAAGAAAATAAGCTTTTCATTAGGAAATTCCCTCTCCTGCCTAAATAGGAATGGGTTCCATTTAAAAGTGATTCCCTTGAATAGAGCTTCCAGCATCCCTTTCCCTTGGTGACTCTCTGACGCACACGTAGCACAAGCTTATTGCCTCTTCTCTGTGGATGCACCTCTTCACCACCCAGACACTCAGTTTTCATAAACCTTGTAGGAAATTTTGATCATTGAAACAGATATACTGCAGCAGATATGAATAATGGTGCCAAAGAGTTTGCAGGGAGGAGGACACATACTCTGAGATCACGCAGCCTCATTTCCATAGGGAACAGAAAACGAAGATGGAAAACCCTCAAGATGGGAGCCACTTGCAGCAGATTGTGATGTCAGCCCATCAGGCTACAAACCTCAAGAAGGTGAGCCACTTGTGGAAGCTACAAAATATCTAATAAAGGGGCAGAAAAATGTGGAGAAAGCAGAATGAGCAATGGTTTGGCTGTTTGCTTTGACACATGCAAGGAAACCCACAAACTCTCCTCTTTCACAGCACTCCCAGTGCCTGCACCACTAGTAATTTAACTTCCTAGACCTTAGCTAATGAACATTCACCTCAAGGCAGAAAAAGAATGGGTAGATTCACTGCCCATACACTCAGCTCCCCTTGTTGTCCTGAGTGGCCAGACCTTGTACAGAAGAGGGGCACTGGAGAGCTGTCAGAGATGACAACACCTTTCTCCCTCCCTGCTTTGCTGTGCCGGTGACCTCTCCCAACCCCAGCTAAGAAACTGGGAGGGGAACATCTGCTAAGGGACTGGTGGTGTGAGCATGATGGGTGCAGCACAGCTGTGAGGCCGTGGAACAGCAGGGAGGACCAGCGTGAGGAGCAAGATGGGCTGTCAGAGGGGGGTTGAGCAGCTGGCAGAGCCTCCAGCACCAGTGATGGCACAGGAGGCTCGCGTACAGGTACTATCTTGCACGTTGATTTGTGCAAGGGTTTTGCTTGCCTGGGACCTCATCCTGTTCTTCTGTTCATCTCTGACTGACAAACAGAAAAGCACACAGAGAAAGAAAGAGGCAGGGAAAGAAGAGCATCCCTCCTTCTCTTCTCCAGGCTGAACAAGCCCACCTCTCCCAGCCTGGCCTCCCAGCAGAGGTTCCACCCTCCCATCATTGCTGGGGCC
>JAVSBS010012052.1:17936-31952 GCA_033124195.1 Coracias cyanogaster | reverse complement strand
TCAACTTCGCTCTCACCGAACTGGGTTCTGCAGTCTTCTCAAAAATGCAGCTTTCTTGAATAGAAAACTGATTCTACGACTCTATCCTAGCGAAACCAGGACACCTCACCAGTCTCACCATTCAACAGATCTGCACTTCTTATCCTCACCTTTAAGCCCCAATTCCTAACCCAATCTCCAATTACAATGTCCTCATTACCCAGCATCCTTGTGAATGTTTATTCTCCCTACATCAGAGTCAAATTTCTTCCCTCAAAGTCTGCTTTGACGTGTACACAAAACCAATTCTGAAAGGGTTCTGATGTGCAAGTGGTTTAATCCCAGGCAGCAACTCAGCACCACCCAGCCGCTCACTCACTCCCTTCTGGTGGGATGGGGAAGAGGATTGGAAGGGTAAAAGTGAGAAAACTTGTGCATTGAGATGAAGACAGTTTAACAGATAAAGCAAAAGCCGTGCACGCAAGCAAAGCGTAACAAGGAATCCATTCACCATTTCCCATGGGCCGGCTGGTGTTCAGCCATACCCAGGACAGCAGGGCTCTGTCACACGTAACAGTTACCTGGGAAGACAAACACCATCACTCCAAATGTCCCCCTCTTCCTTCTTCTTCCTCCCTGGCTTTATATACTAAGCATGACGTTCTGCGGTATGGAAAATCCCTTTGGCTGGTTCAGGTCAGCTGTCCTGGCCATGCTCCCTTCCAGCTCCTTGTGCACCTCCTCGCTGGCAGAGCATGGGAAACTGAAAAGTCCTTGACTGAAGATAAGCCCTGCTTAGCAACAACTAAAACATCAGTGTGTTATCAACATTATTCTCACACTAAATCCAAAACACAGCACTGATCAGAACTGTTCTTATCTCAACTCACGAGTTTTACCATTTTTCCAGTTCTCCTCCCCATCTCACTGGGGTGGGAGGAGTGAGTGAGCGCCCGTCTGGTGCTTAGTTGCTGTCTGGGGTTAAACCACGACAGCAAGGTACCTTTCAAAGACTGAAGTGGATAGGGCTGCTGCCCCTTGTGATCAGTGATCAGACACCCTCACAGGACACATCTCAAACCCTAACGCTGTACACTGGCCATCTTGTTTTGTTCCCATTCTCGCCCCATGCAGAATAACTGGTGTCCCCCATCAGACATGCCATTTCTAAACTTCTCCTTTCTCTGAGGCAATAGATTTAATCTTGTACAGAGCAGAAGCACCTTCAACACCTTTGGGCACTATTAAAAACTAAATCATGACTACAGTATGTGTTTGCTCATTTCCTCTTTCGCAACTCTGGTTCCCAGCGTTCTCCAGTTCCTCATCCAGAACCTGCACTATGAACATTTCTTTATTTTTAACCATGCCAGACCAGCCTGGTTTTGTTGTTTGCACTATGCCCATTTTTGGGGCAGAGAAACAGCCATATCCAAATTGCCACCTGAGCAGCCAGAGTCTCTGCCTCGTACAGAGGTAACACACCTAACCGACTGGCACACAGTGCCTCGCTCCTGTGAAAGAGAGCAGCTCTTGCCTCGCAGCTGCTCCGAGCGCAGCTGTAGTCTGCCTTCCTGCCCCATGCCTTTAGGAGCCTGCACTCCCCTTTTTCTTCTACCACCCCAAGCACTAGCTGCACATCCAATGAAGGCCCAGCTTACACCAGCTTACTGATAGAAGATCTATCTTTAGTTTGTTCATTTGAGACTATGGAATCAGATTTACAAAGCATTTTCCCAATTTTTCATTTAATTATTCTTCAAGTTCTCATTTGCCTCAAATGGTGACAAAAGGAGCACCGACATGAAGCTCAGTCAGAAGTGTACGCAAACAAAAGTATCTACAGCATTTCTGTTTCACAAGCTAAAACAGAATTAATTTCTTCAATAAAATCCAGAGTTTTAATGAAATAGTTCCTTTACAAAATAATGTATGCACATTTACAATGTTATTGTAGTAACGCTTGCAGCTTCTAAGAAAGTGAGTATACTTAGCACTAAAATTATATAGAGCTGACAAGCTACCAGCAAGCATGTTTCTGTACGTGAGTGCGGTGGGAGGAGAGCAGCATGTACGCTAGTTTGTGCTACATACATTTGTTAAAACAAGTCCATATGAAAGATGCTTTCCCAGTGTAATTACACCAACATACTAGCACCTCAAGCACAAACCTAGCTTGTACTGGTAAATGAAAGCTTCTGCCAGTGCAGTTTGAACAGCCCAGCCAGTGGGAAGCAAAATGTTGCTGGGATAAACATCTCTTTACTGGAGTCTTCTGCTGTAATGGCTGTATTAGTCTGAAATCACACCTAACCTAACACAGCTGGTACATTAACTGCAACACAAGCCAGTATTCCTGGTACTGTTGCAGTGTTTGAAGAGCTGAAAAAAGAAAAAACTGTTTTCTGGCATTGGGTGCCCAGACTCTGCTATCTGTTGTACAGGTGTAATGCCACAACACGTGGCCTGGAGTTATCTCAACATTAGTATTCACCATTTGGCAGCTGAAGTCAAACTTACAAGTAATCAGCAGAACCAGAAATCAACTGAATTTTTGTTCTTAAACGAGAGGTGGAGGAAAAGCAGCAGCCAACACTGCATAGAAGATCAGAAGTTTGGGGGAATGCTATAACGGCGAACCAAGTTCTTTTATAAAGTTTCCAAACAGTATTGCCAAACTGAATTTCTAAACCAGAGACAAAATTCTTTCTGGACATCTCAAATCCTGCCTCAGCTTTCCTGAATGCAAGCTGTTCATCTCATCAAAGACTTAAGGAGTTTGTCCTTTATTTGTACATCTGTGCACGCAAAACTAACTTGCAACAGGACCTCACAGGTAGTGAGGTCTGTATTCACATCTCATCAGCTGAGGACCTTGGTTTGCTACCACTAGAGATGTAAGCTAGTAGGCAATTATTATCCTCTGAGCATTTGCTTGTGCCAAAGTGGATTTCCTAGCCATGACTGTACGGAGTCCCAGCTTGATTTCCAGTTCTTTGTAGCACAGGATATTCCTCTACTCACCACTTGGCACTACTTTTCCTGTACATTCCTTGAACACTGTTCCCAGAGGAAATCCTCTGAGACGTGGGTCCAGATTTCCAGACTGCGGCAACACAGAGACAGTTACAAGAGCCGGTATGAGGTGACGCAGTGATGAAGCACAAGCATGGCTGTCCTACAGCTGTGTCTGTGAAGGGATGCTGAGAGGATACAGGTTTTAGGAAACATGCAAAGCGTTGTAAGATGATTAGGCAGACTTCCATCACCAGCGTGTTTTTAGTAGAATCATAGAATCGTTATGGTTGGAAAGGACCACCAGGATCATCAAGTTCAGCCTTCATCCTAACATCTCTCAAGCCACTAGACCATAGCCTCAAGTGCTACATCTACTCATTTTTTAAACACCTCCAGGGATGGTGACTTCACCACCTCCCTGGGCAGCCTCTTCCAGTGCCCAACCACTCTCTCAGTAAAGAATTTCTTCCTAATATCTAACCTAAAGCTCCCCTGACGCAACTTGAGGCCATTTCCTCTCGTTCTATCATGAATAATTTGGGAGAAGAGACTAACACCAGCCTTGCCACAACCTCCTTTTAGGTAGTTGTAGAGAGCAATGAGGTCTCCTCTCATTCTCCTCCAGACTAAACAACCCCAGTTCCCTCAGCTGCTCTTCATAAGGCATGCTTTCCAGGCCCCTCACCAGCTTCGTTGCCCTTCTCTGTACCTGCTCCAGCACCTCAATGTCCTTCTTGTACTGCGGTGCCCAGAACTGGACACAGGACTCAAGGTGTGGTCTCACGAGTGCCGAGCACAGGGGCACGATCACCTCCTTACTCCTGCTGGTCACACTGTTTCTGATACAGAATGGTATGCAGTACTACATACCAGCCTACCAAACCCATCAGGGAGCAAGGAATGGAAAGCAATTAAAAATTGCAGAAGGACTGAAAAAGAGCCAGTAGCATCTGCAGAGAGCTGCTGCGCTGTCCTGTGCTCCCTGCCACAGAGCCACAGGCAAGGCGGGCTCCATGGCTGAACCAGGGAGCAGCTGCCAGGCAGAGCAGGTAAGCAAGATTTGGGAAGGAGGAAAGGTGGCACAGGAAAAGCACAACTAAATTACCCACATCCTAGCAGCAACTTCTGCTGCCAGCTGTGGCCAGAGAACTACCCTCTGGCTGCCACATTCATCTCCTGTGAGGAGAGTTTCCTTGGGAGTAGATTGTGGCTTCTCCATGGTGATGAAAGTTCACTATGATTATGAACTGACTTACCCACTGGAGAATGGATTTATGCCAGGTCTTTCAGCACTGCTCCAGTCTTTTTGGCAACAGGTAACTTCAGTTAACAACTGCGCTGACCTGGGAGGTACAGCACATCTGACACCTCACAGACTTTTTTGATGGCAAATTTTTCACTCCACAGGTTTCTCACAAGGATGCCACAAGGACAGAATAGGCCTCGGCAGCCAATGCACTACGAAATAATCTTGGGAATTTTCTTCTTTAAATCTGCAATCCTGTAAACATTGATAGTTATGCCTCCTTCTAAGGTTCACGTAGTTCCAGCACAGTTTAGTACATCCATAAGCATTTCAAGGGCAAAAAAATCCTACGGCTATAACAAAATTTTGAAGCACATTTGAGAAGAAAAGTCACTTTCATTGCTTGTGTGCAGGTAGAGGGTTTTAGTTATTCTATATCACTTGTCACATATCTTCAGTGGTTTTTTCCATAATGGAAAAAAGAAATACAACATGAAAACAACACCGTATCAAACAAAATGTCACATATAACAAAAAAAAAAAGCTGTAACTGGAGAAACCCTTATAGGTTACTGGACCAGCACTGGCAGCAGCAGCAGGATGGAGGTTACAGTAGGAGACAAAGGCCAGCTGAGGCTGGAAGGAGTCGGGCTGTCCTACCACAAGCCAGCCAGCCACCGAGCCATCCTTTTGCTGTGCTGTTGAACAGAAGGCCCACGTAATGACAACTGCAAAACTCATTTAAGCTCTGAAAAGGTGACTAATGATCTCATTCACACTGCCTATAAATTATTCACTACAACACTGACCCCACTCAATACAAACAGCAAAGTAAACTTTAAATACAGGGATCGAGAGCCTCCTGTGTTATCGGCTTCTGCCCGTAAAACTTTTTGCAATCCAACACACACTTTGCTTGCTTCTGCCCCCTTGTTAAACTTGCTCAGCTGTTTAGACCTCCTTTTTTACTTCCTCTAGTAGAGTTAAAGTAGCTGCAGCTGCTACATATTTATTTCTCTGTCGCCAAGTCTTTTTCATTAGTAGTTGCAGGTAATCACAAAGCGCTATAAATAGCTTTAAATTATATTCTTCAGAAATTAAAGTCTGACCTCAAAATGAAGGCCAGGTCTGAAGAACTAAGAAGAAAACGGCACATGCATGTTTAATGAGAAGCAGCCCATCTCCAGAGCATGTGCTTATAGATACTTCTATGAACAGCTATGATTTGTGCTAAAATGAAAAGAAAGAACTTTAAAAAAACACACTTACATTTTTTTAGGTGCTGGACCAAGCTTCTGATTTGTTTAGAAACATTCTATTTCTAACTATACTTCTGTTTATCCTGTTAAGCCTGAAACAGGAGCAAGGTTACAGTCCACTGTTTGCGGCGTGAGCAGTGGTGTTTGCTACTGGGGTGCCTGGAGGAGGCACTTGCTCTCTTCAAACTTTTATTTGGAAGATAAATTGCACACAGTATTTACAAGTTAAGTTTAGTAACTTGTGGCATGTTGAACTAGCAACTACAAAGTGACATTAAAGACACTGTCTTATATGACACGTATCTGATCTTCAGTGGAAAAACGTTACTTGCACCTCTGGTTACACAACCCAACTCCAAAGGTCGGAAACAACTAGATAAAAGGGAAAGGCAGGAATTACATAGCTAAAGTCCAGTCACCATATAAAGTATAAATATAAAACAAGGTAAAGTCTGGAAGACATAAGGCAACGTCACAGTGATGCCTAAACAAAAGGAAAAAATGGGGCTAGCAAAGGAAGTTCACAAATTAAATAATCATTGCAATTTTCAGTAATCGCTCTGTCTCTTCCAAGCTGGAAACACTGGAACGAAACAGAGTAAAAACTTCTGCACTACTTCAAGGAAAGGACTTTACCACCTACCCATAACCATGTGATTAGTCTTCAGTTATTTACATCCATAACTGCATTTACCAGAGATGCACAGAAACCCTGTTGCCCTGCACTACTGCTCTTTAAAATGGTGATTAAAAAACCCCTAAATACCTCAGCAAACACCAAGACAGCAACACGGCAGCCTACACCACATAGCACGCAAGTCTTAACTTATCAAAAGCTCTCCACCTGACGAGATTCCTGAGCCTCTCATAGCTGAAGGGTGTTGGCAAAGAGCTGCTTCGAAACCCTGTCACATGCTGGACCCCACTAACCTGTCTGGTGAGAGGAGTTCACCTCCCAGTTCAGCGGGTGGGAAACGGAGGTGCTTCCTGCAGCCAGCTCCCCACACCCTGCTCCTCATTTCCCTAATGAGGCCCAGCAGTGATGTCAGTTTTGCCTCAAGGCATGATTTGGTCCAAATAAAAACAACGTACAGTTGGCTGCAAAATCAGAAGAATGCCAAATCTGAGGGAAGATTAGGAACAAACTGACAGTACAGCTTTTTACTGCTTGCAACAAAGCCAACACTTGGCTACTGTTGCCGATTAATCTCTTGACTGGTGAATGTCACTACTCTTGTCGAGGGTGCTATGGATGGCTTTGACCCAAGAGGTCATCTGGGCAGTCCTCAAACACTGGTCTCAGCAAATGCATGCAAGGCTCCCATGCTAAGGGCAGGGTGCACCGCCAACACTAGCCAAACAGGTAATCCTGACCACTGCTCTGAGGCCAGCTGATGTTGCTGTGGTGAAAGCAGCTGGATCACTCTGGGTACCAGGGCAAACTCAGTGGAACCCAAAGTCATGCACAGCCATTACCTCTAGTGGAAAACTGCTTCTGCAACTTCTCCTCCCCCTTAGCTCTCCAAACCACATAATCTCATGGCTCTCAAGACCCAAGCAGCTGCACATCTGTCAGGAAGGTGCCGATCCTCTGTGCTTTGGTCATATCATTGCAAGAAAGTATACATTTTTCTTACCAGAAACCAGCAAATCCATATGTTCACAAAGCGAAAAACTCATATATTCAACTCAAAGGAAAAGCTGTGGCTTCTCTACTTAACTACTACTACATGCAGGTCCCAATCCAAAGGAAGTTAACACTTATACACTCCTGTAGCTACAGGGTAGTCAGCAGGAGAGCACAGCTTCACAGAGTGAGAAAGTCCATAAGCACTGGCCAGATGAGGCCAGAGAATAACACATGTATTACCCTTACTTTTACTTATTTCTGTGTCACAATTTATGTAGTAGTAGAAAAAGCAAAAGAAATGGGCTTGAACAAGCACAGCCAGTAGTAACTTAGTACTTGCTTCTCTGTCACAGTGCTGGTCTTGCATGCCCCATGTACACAGCCATGGTTGACTCCAGATTCTCACACATACCCATCAGGTTTAGGGAGCCAGAGACATGCTGCACTCACACGTGAAGTGTGCGACTGCAACTGGGCCTAAAGATGCCCTCTGTTTGGAGACTCCCAACAAATGCAGTGCAGGGAGGGGTCCCTGGCACACAAGATGCTCTGGGAAAGTGATCCTAGCATGTGCTCCCTAGCTACGGACCCCTCTTGTGTAAGATACAGAGCAAACAAAGGAAGAGCAATTGTCTCTGTATCAAAATGCTGTATTGGGTTTGTGTGGCAAGGTTTTGGTAGTTAGGGGCCTACAGGGGTGGCTTCTGTGAGAAGCTGCAAGAAGCTTCCTCCATGCCTGATAGAGCCCATGTCAATCAGCTCCAAGATGGAACTGCCACTGGCCAAGGCTCAGCCCACAGGTGACAGTGATAGTACCGCTGGAATAACATATTTAAGAAGGGGAAAAAAAAACCCCAAACTGTAACAGCAGCCAGAGAGAGGAGTGAGAATATGTGAGAGAAACAACTCTGCAGATACCAAGGTCTGAAGAAGGAGGGGAAGGAGGTGCTCCAGGCACTGGAGCAGAGATCTCCTTGCAGCCCATGGTGAAGACCATAGTGAAGCAGGCTATCCTCCTGAGCCCATGGAGGTCCACAGTGGAGCAGATAACCACCTGCAGCCCATGGAGGACCCCACACTGGAGCAGGTGGATGCCTGAAGGAGGCTGTCACCCCATGGAGAGCCTGTGCTGGAGCAGGCAGGACCTGTGGAGAGAGAAGCTCGCACTGGAGCAGGTTTGCTGGCAGAACTTGTGACCCTGCAGGGAACTCATGCTGCAGCAGTCTGTTCCTGAAGCACTACACCCTGTCTAAGGGAACCACGCTGGAGCAGTTCTTGAAGAACTCCCATTTGCAGGAAGGATTCCCACTGAAGAAGTTTGTGGAAGACTGTCTCCTATGGGGGGGAGACCCACGCTGGTGTAGGGGAAGAGTGTGAGGAGCCCTCCCCCTGAGGAAGAAGGAGTAGCAGAAACAACTTGAGATGAACTGATCACAACTCCCATTACCTGTACCCCTGTTCCACTAATGGGGAAGCAGAGAAAATTGGGAATGAAGTTGAACCCAGGAAAAAGGGAGGGATGGTGGGAAGCTGGTTTAGGATTTGTGTTTTATTTCTCATTTTATCGGTAATAAATCAAATTAATTTACCCGTGTTGAGTCTGTTTTGCCCATGACAGTAACTGGTGAGTCATGTCCCCATCCTTATCTCGACCTATGAGCCTTTCATTACAGTTTTTCTCTCATGTCCAGCTGAGGACATGGAGTGAACAGCTTTGGTGGGCACTTAGCATCCAGACAGGGTCAACCCACCTGAAATGCATATCAGCCAAGTTCAAGAGACAACAGGGAAACAAGAGGACAGTAAGGCAAATTTGGCCACTTAGGTACACATCACTGGATATGGAGAAAGACCGCATACTTTCACTGGATTTTTTTGATAGCTCTCCTGTATACCCTAACTTGGCGTCTATAAACCCCTCTGGACTTGCAGAATAGCCCCTGTCAAGCAGCTAATCTCCATGAGTGAGTAAGCGTGTGCGTGCAGGGAGGTGGGTGTGTGTGCACGTACACAATGGCAAGTATGTGCTCAAGTCTCTTCAAGACTGGGATTTTAGTTGTCAAGTACCCAGATGGGTTCCTTTCTGAAGTTAACAGGTTCTACTTCAGCAGGGTTTCTTCTTTCATAGGTCAGGCAGATGGAATAAGATCTTGAAAGTGGCCAGACGGAAATTTATGCCTGTGCTTGCCTTACCGAGTGGGAAGTGCAGTAGTGGTGCCTGTAGGAGGTGGGCTGAAGCTGCTCTCAGGTACCCCAGTGCAGTGTGGCTCTCATTCACTACGCCACTGCTAACTAAATCAGCATCCAACTCTCCACCTTTATTTCTCCTTTTACATCGCTGCCACATAACTCCATTTAGCCTTAAGAGTTGAAGACAGTCAGACCAAAGCTCCTTTTGCCCACGTCCTGGTTCCAGCCATGTCTTAAGGAAAAGCAGCACAAATGCACAGTGATCCCCTACAGCACTTGTCCATGTTTACAGAGACCTGACACTTAAAAGATTCGGCTAAAGATGCAAGTAGATGCTGTGTTATGCTATAAGCCTAAGATACTTCTATCAACTTGTCTAAAAAAGGTTCATTTAAGCTTCAGCATCAACAGCAGCCTGTAGCAAGGAGTTCCATGTTTTAGCTACTGATTATGTGAAAAAAGTTCATCCTTTGCTTTAACTCTGCCACCTAGTCGCTTTACTGAAACCCGAGTTTCTTGTATTATGATAATTATTGTATATCTGTTGTATATCTAGGACACAAGCACAGGTCTATGTAGACTTCTCTTGATTTTATAGTGCCTTTTTATGCTCAGACAGTGCTACCAATACAGTCAGTTCTGTATTTCACTAATTGAAGTAACTACAAGTATACATAAACATATCTAGCAAGGACCATCTAACCATACAGTCATAATTATCAATATTATGTCTACCCAAACAGGAGAAAAGGGTGTTCTTTCTTATGAAAATGGTTCTAACAACATGTTAGAATGGTTAACAACCATTTCCCTGCTGTAGTTTTCCCTTTATAGTCTTACTTGAAGTACCTGGAGCTTTTCCAGGCACTTAATATGTCCATACAAAATGTGGAAGTAGATCACTCCAGCTGATGATATCTTTATCCATGGAGAGAACAGCAGCTGGAAGATGCTGCCTCACACAGATACAAGCTGTAACAAACGGATCAGGCCCTATGCATGTTCAGTCCTTCAAAAAGCTGCAGCTTCAGAGTTACCAAACTTCCCAGGGTGCTCCAGTGCAAGTTGCAGCCTCTGGCTTATGTGTGGCTTAAGACAGCAAAAGCAGCACCAATGTGGAAATGGTCTGGGAGATGAGGAGGGATCACGGAGCATGGTGGGAAGGGCTGGGGAAGGGAGAGAGAAAGAGTGCTTTCAAAGAGTAGCATGGGTCTAGGTCAAGTCTGAGGTGGTGAAATGGGAAGCGATGGCCCTTGCATCACCTTCTACTGAAGTTTTGGCTCTGGCACCATATGAACAGGGCAACTCTCCCTCCAACAATCTGCACTCGTTGTTATACATGACTTCCTTATGCTTGGATCAATGCAATAATAATTGATAAATAAGGGTGAACATACATGCAGGAATTTAATTTCCACTCAAAGTACCCCGAATTCTTCACCTGTGCTTTCAGCTCCTAGGAGCCCTTCCTAACTGCCATGCATAGTGCAGGGCAGGAGACCTGTCCATTTTGAGGCAAAGACCAGCAGTGTTTTGCAGCTCAGCTGGCAGGATGTTTTTGAAAGCAGCCCAGTTCAGTCAACAATCTCCCCCTAGAGCCCAAGTACATCACCTCAAAAATATGTCTCAGCTCTTCTGGCACAGAGCCTGGGAACCCAAATTTGTTTCTGATCCAGGTCCTCCAGCTGGCAGCATAACAAATTGCTGTCCTGCCACCAGGATGGACAAAGTAATTTTTCACTCATTATATTACTCAAAAATAGAGCAGGAGCTTTACTTAAAACAAGAAAGCAATACACTGTGCTTCAGGAAATTAACAGGGCAAAAAAGCTCTTCTGCTTTATAAACCACAAGGACAAGAGACTGAGTTAGAACAATGTGAGTTAATATCCCACAGAGCTTTACCAGAAAAAACATACTCCAGTTACAAATTCTGCTGCTCCCAGTCTTCCAGCTAAGCCTACATGTTACATCCACGGCAGGCAGGTTGGCTTTTTCTGCAGATCACTAATGTTTTTCCCTGCAGTCTACGGAATGGCTTCAGGCAAAATGGTACAGATCCATACCAGCTGCTGGATAGGATAATCTACAGATGTTTTTCTCCATAAGCATCAGATACAGGTGAAGCGTGCTGCTGTTAGTGATACCTCTGCTGTTCTCACTGCACCTTCCTCGGGTGCGAGGCATCACTCTCTTTCCTGGAGCACAATCCTGCAGCTGCTCCCACTATGAGATGCAGCCCTGAGAAGCAGCACCCTGAGCATGACCTCTGTTTACCTAACAGATTGCAAGGACTCCACTGGAATTCTGTCATAGGCTCGTGACAGCGGTTGCAACAGCTCTTCTAAATCTGAGTTGTTACTTTAACAGCTAAAGAGCGGGAAGGTGTATCTTGTGTCGTGACGGTAACATGGCTACAGCTGACTCACCCACAAGCTCTGAAGGAGACCCTGCTCTCCCCTGAGCAAGTCTCTCTTGGACTCTCCCTCACTGCAGTGACAGAAGGACTGGCCACACAAGCCACTGTGCTGACTTGCTGGCCTTTGCCTCAAGATCCTTCCGTCCTCACTCTGCCTGTCACCTGCCTGAACCATGCTCCTCAAAAAGTGATTTACCATCAGCTTTTACTACTGACTGGGTTATTTTTCCTATTAACCTAAATCAATACACTCATACAGTAAAGATCCCAAAACTCAAGTCAATATAGAGAATTCATAAAGTATTACAGATTTATAGATATTTACAGCTTTGATTAGAGATCCTCAGATGGATGGTGCAAGGGAGCCATAGCCAACAGATTAGATTTTCAAGTACTAATGGTAACTTGTAAGAAAAGCAGTGGAAGGATTTAAGAGCCCAAGTCTCACTGACTTTTAATTGACTTTCAGTGAAGTTAGCATTGCTATAGCCTTCAGATTTTCCTAAGTGTCATCTTAAAGCACTGCCTGAAGGTTTTGCCTGTCTCTCCCCGCCAACACAGCCTGCCTGTGAGAGGGCAGAGCAGTTACAGCGGGATATTCATCTTGCAAGATGCTTGTCTTTCTTAAGGGCAACATCCTGCACAGAAATGAGTGCGATCTTGGGTATATCTGGCCCTCAGCCATTACAAAAACCAGTATGGCCAGACTGTCCGCGGCTGTTGTCCTGCACCCATCCAGCTCTGCGGCCAGTGGCAGATGACAACACAGACAACCAAACCGGTGTCTCCCTTGCCTCTGACAGCTCTACTTTTATTGTCTAACTCAGATGGAGGAGATGGTAACACACCCTATTACACAGTCTCTTCTGTGAATTATTTCAGGACTGTGCATTGAAGTACTGGTTTAGAGCCTGCTCCTAGGAGCTACTGATCCCTAAAAGGAATATGCCCCGCTCTGCACAGACTGAGAGAGCACACTCAGTGCGACGGAGGCCCAAGTCAGTCCAGAGGATGAAACCACTGCCAAATCATGTCTCTGCAGAGCCCATTCCCTGTATGTTTGGATTGTCTCTTCTCTGTAACTATTAGCAAGACTCTACTCTTGGGAGCACATATGAGCAATCATCTAGATTTGGAAGCCAGTTGAAACAAAGGGGAATCACAATGATCTCTCATGTGGTAATCTCTGAAGAATTTTTAACCTGCTACTCCCTGCACAGTATGGTGTAGGGACAGCCAAACTACAGCACGTCTTGTAAGCAATGTCCCCACGCTAGCACAAAGGTAAACTCACAGTCCAGGTGGCTGAACTTCAAAAGAGCTCCTCAGGAGTTCACTGGGATACCTTCAGACAGCAGTACTGTGCCTTTACAGAGCACTACACAGGCGTGCCCCGGAGACGACAGATTGTTTTGATTTGGTTTCTTAAAGGATCTTGTTTAACAAGTGAAAGTCACATGCAAAATATTAATTTTTATTTAAATAAAGGTGTCATGGTTTAATCTCAGCCAGCAACCAAGCACAGCGCAGCTGCTCACTCCCTCCTCCCCCTGCCCAGTGGGACAGGGAGAACCAGAAAAGAAAGTAAAACTTGTGGGTTGAGATAAGAACAGTTTGGTAACTAAAACTAAATAAAATATTAAAATAACAATAATACTAATAAAATACAATAATAATAATAGTAATGAGAAGGAATATAACAAAAAGAGAAAGTAATAAAACCCAGTAAAAGGACAAATGATGCACAATGTAGTTGCTCACCACCCACTGACTGATGCCCAAGCAGCAACTAGCCCCTCCTGACCAATTCTCACCAATCTATATACTAAGCATGACATTCTATGGTATGGAACATCCCTTTGGCTAGTTTGAGCCAGCTGTCCAGGACATTTTGTGGACATTTGTTTACATTTTACAGACATTTCACAGGGCCTGGCCACGCTCCCTCCCAGCTCCTTGTGCACCTCCTTGCTGGCAGCACACGGGAAAACGAAAAATCCTTACATCAGGATAAGCGCTACTTAGCAACAACTAAAACATAAATGTGTTATCAGAATTACTCTCGCACCAAAACCACAACACAGCACTGCATCAGCTACTAGGAAGAAAATTCACTTTATCCCAGCTGAAACCAGGACAAAAGGGGAGTGTACTAATGAAAGAAAACTTGTCCTTTTTTCCTGGGCTTCTACACTGCAGAAGAGGGATTCTCTGCCCTCAGTCTTCTGTAAGACTGTTTTACAGTATTTCTTCTATTTAAAGAGGTCACCTGACA
>JAVSBS010012052.1:0-17836 GCA_033124195.1 Coracias cyanogaster | reverse complement strand
TCTATTTAAAGAGGTCACCTGACAGGGGAAAATATCTATGCAAAATTTCAGTAAAGCTAACAGATTTCTGATCAAAACTGGCATCTGGCAGTAGCTATAGATTTCCACATATTCATCCTTCACAGCACAGAAGTCATACATCTGATGCTAACTCAGATGCTTACGGAAAACTCTTGCATACGTTAACACAAAATACAGCAACTTCCTTCCATGCGTTTAGATTATCCCCTAGAAAAACAAAATAGTACATCCCTGTTATATAGTTCTGAAAGTGGATCAAAAATCCTTTATAATGAGAGATCTCTGTATTTAGCTCAAATTAATTTGACTTCAGTACAGATATGCTAGAGCCAAAAATAGACCCTCGACTGATTGACTCCCATTTTCTGTCCTAGCCACTACACCATGCTTTGACAAAAGATAGGTACTTTACACAAACGTTGGTTTCTTTCAGTATTACATATTTTCAGTGGTCCCTTCAAATCTACTCCACTTCAAGTGGGCTGCCAGCACATACATATTCTTTGAATGAAGGAGTTCCATTTGACACTTCGCAGAACTAACTCCTTACAATACAACACTTGTGATGTATAAGCTAGGAACTAAATATATGTGTTTTCTCAGAATAAATCAGAGTTCATTACCCTGCTGACTGCTGCCGGCTGAGAGTAGTATCAGGTACAGGCACAGCATCTAGAAACAATTGCTTCAAAGCACAGAAATAGGAATGGGACTTCAGCAAGAGGTAAGGTCAGAGCAAACATCCACAAGAGAAACATCCCCGTATTGCTGCCACCAATCCCACACAGGCCAAGTCTCACTGTTAAGCGTGTCAATTTAAAGATTTTGGGGAAAAACCCCAACAACTTTACTTTGACACCAGTCGGAGCACCCAGGAAGGGCAAGTCTTTCCAAATTGGCACCAAATCCTGCACTCTTTATTCTTGGAAATATTTTATTTACATTATTGCAATTCTGAGTAAGGATTGCAAGAGGTAACGCTGAGATCAGACGTCTAATCCTGCCTCTCTGTTTACTGCATTGATTGTGCTCTTTTAGACTCTGATCTTGCCATTCCTGCTTAGCACAGGCTCCTCTCTGTTGGGGATGAGGAATTAAAATGGGATTCAACTGAAAAGCTGAGGCAGAGCAGGGAATGATGAAAACACATCATCTGCCATAAGCAGCCCTCACCGTGGTTAAATTTAGAACACAGGCTCCCCTCAAGCAGAGAGGTGATCCTCTCTCCCTGTGGGGCACCAGGTCTCACGGTGCTACATAAATATTAAAATAATAAATGATGATTAATTAATAATGGCTTCCTTTTCCTCATGACCATCTCTCAGCTGCCACAAGAAACACTCATTTCCTTTCTTCTAGATGCAGATACAAACAATCATTCAAAAACTTATCTCCTCAGAGAAAATTCTCTTCCCCACTCCTTTTCACTAAAATATTATTTTCTGCAGCCTTAGACATGAGATTCTGGACCATTCACAGACACTCTGTTTAACAAATAAGCACTAATTAAAAAAGCCTCAGAAGCCACAATAACCAAAACAAACAACAAGAAGACAAAGTCGAGGGGAAAAAAAAAGCCCATCTATTCATTCCCTCTTGTTCTATAACCATGTCCTCTATAAAGACAAAAGTCTTTCAATAAAAAACATTTTAGACGCTGTGAGAAGTATCTAGGGATGCCCATGTTCCTTTGGTGACCACAGAGACGGACATCTGACTGATCTTACAGCTGCCTTTTGTCAGTGGATTGTTCTTTCTTTTGATCTGCATCAAATCTGGTTTCTGTAAAATCAGAAAACTTCTAGAAATTCAGCAACCACCAGTTCCTTTTGCTCATCATCTTGCTCTGCCCATCACTTCCTAAGCCAGGGCAGCCTTATTGCACCTGCACCTACCAGCCTCATTCCTGCCACCGGTGAGTCCTCTTGCTAGTTACTGAGCCATCACATGGTCTTCCAGCAGACCTTCTACCCACTAGCCTGTCTTATAACCCTTCTAGTTAAAAAACAAAAATCCTTTGTTCTTCGTCTTCATAATTCTCCCAGCATTCAGCCTTCAACCTCTGAAGTGGGTTTCTGCTGCCTCAGTTCAATTCTCTCCAATTTAGCCTGTTTCCTAAAGGTCAGATCCTATCAAAGCCTGTCCTTACCAATGACACTACCACTAACTTCCACCTCACCCTTTCTTCTGTTGGTTTTTTTGTTGTTTGCTTTTTAGTTCCCAAATAACCAGCCTTAGCCTTTCCCAGTTGCTCAGCTCCACAGGTGTCAACCACCTAGAAATAACTGACCAAGCCTTTAATCACAGACTAAGCTAAATCCAATTTAGCTTTAAATATAATTATTAAGATAATTATGCTTTTGTCATGGTTTAACCCCAGCGAGCAACTGAGCACCACACAGCCGCTTGCTCCCTCCAACCCCCCTCAGTCAGATGGGAAAGAGAATCGGAAAAAAAAAGTAAAACTCTTGTCTCTGTTGTATCCTGTTTTATCACCTAATGACACCTCAAGAAGGGGAATAGGAAAAAGGAAAGGAGGGGTTGAAATGGAAACAGATATAATAAAATAAGAATTTAAAAACTAATGCTAATATAAAGTACACAAAGTTATACTCAGCCCGTGTATTGGTCCCGAGCTGCGCACTCCCAGCAGTGAATGCCAGATGTCAAGCACTGTGAGCACCACAGCTCCAGTGAAAGCACAACGGTCACAGCGAACAGGAGAGTTGGCCTCAGCAGCAGAAAGATGGGCGAGACCCTCCAGGGATGGCGGCCACTGAGAAGAAATGTAACTGCTCACCACTCGCCAACTGATGCCCAGTCAGTTCCCAGGCAGCAGCTCCGGGACAGTTTTCTCCCCAGTTTAAATACTGGGCATATGGTATGGAATATTCCTGTGGCTAGTTTGGGTCAGCTCTCCTGGCTGTGTCCCCTCCTGACTTCTCATGCCCCTCCAGCCTTTTTGCTGACAGGGCATGAGAAGCTGAAAAGTCCTTGACTTAGTCTAAGCACCCCTTAGCAGCAAATAAAACATCAGCGTGTTATCAACGTTATTCTCACACTAAATCTGAAACACAGCACTGTACCAGCTTACTAGAAAGAAAATTAACTCTATTCCAGTGAAAACCAGGACAGCTTTTAAAATAAAATTCTGTTTCCTTGTGGAAAAAAAAAATTAACATCATCCAGAACATCAACATTTGTCTAGAAAATTTCTTTGTGGTATTTTTACTGATAATGAATTCCATCTCTTAATAATCCCCCAGATCCTCTTTAGAGACAATGATTTAAAAAACAGATCTTCCTAATGAAGACAGAGTTACTGAGTCCAGAAGTTTTAAATCACTAATCAGGATGGCTGTGAGACTCCATGCAGCAATTACTTTTAAGATGAAGCTGGATCACTTTCCGAAAGGGATGCTACAGCCCACAGAACCCTGAGGTGCCCCATGCACCTGCAGCCACACAGGGAAAACTTTCTGCAACTATGAGATCATATGCAGCACGTGCATAGGTGCGTTTGTGTTACGTAAGCGTGATAGGACTAAAGACACACGAGAACTTTGTAGGATAAATTAAAATGACCAGAGACCCATGTGCAAGAAGCAGCAGAGGGAATGTGTCGGGGAGCCCCGCAGCCAGCCCCAGGGTGCTGACAGGGGTACGTACGAGCAGTGTGCACTGCGACTGACATGGCTGTAAACCCGAGAGATGTTGGACTTCACCTGGTTGTCCTGTTCATGCTGAACGGCAGTCTGGATGCAAGAAACTCTCTCTGTAAATAGTTTTCCCACCTTTTAAAGGCCGTAGCAAAAGGATGGCACCTGCCTCCAGGAACACCCTCTCACTGCAATGGATGACATTCAACACTACACCGAAAACATGTTTTAAAAATTCTTGGGCAAATGAGGCAGGGTCCAGGACCTCAACCTGGTTCCTGCAGCTCCCACAGCCCTCTGTTCAGGCAGAAGGCTCCCGCCTGCTTACAGGAGGGGGGCCTCAACAAATGAGTGCAATTAAAACATAGATAATGCATCTGAACATGTGCATTCCTCATTTATTTAACAAGCACAGTTTAGCTTTAATTATTTATGATAACACTTCAGAATAAACTAGTAAACATAGTGCAGTAGACTCTACAAAAGTAAGAAAGCCCTTGCTGCAGGAGACAGCTCTGTGGCCTCCTGCTCTGAAACCTCTGCTGGGACAGGCACTCAATAAAGGAATTATGAGGTGAAAGGATTAGGGCAAACAAGGAATGAGGTTGTGTTTGACTTTAAACAAACAAACCAACAGCAAAATTTAGCATATAAAACCATGAACAACATTATAAATAAAACTTTCAATTAATATGAACAGTGTTATTCTGAGTTGTCAGTGTTGAAATCCTCTCACCTCACCATGTGCCGGATGTCAGTAGGTGCAAGTGACTCAACTAATCTCTAGATCTACTTCCCCTTCCTCTCCCACCAGGAAAATAAGGAGTTCTTTCAAATCAGTGTATTTACTATACAAGTAGCTAAAGTGAAGGTGAGGCCCTGGTCCATTTGAGCCAAGAGATATGGGCTAAGACACTGACCCCAAAAAGCCCACAGCCCGCACTAGGGCTGAGGACATCAGCACCCTGCACAAGAAGACTGGCAGTCTGCAAATGTCAAGTTGGTCCCAACAATTTCCTAAACACAGCTGAGGAGAAGCTTTGTTGGGGAGGACAGGAGGAGGGAAGGGACCCATAAAAGGAAAGGGCAGGGGAGACCTTGACATGAAAAAAGAAAAAGCGAAGAAGCTATGAGAAGAATGGTAGGAGCACTCAAAGGGCCACTGCAGGAGCACCCATCCAGCACTGCTTCTGGGCCAAGGCAACGTGACGGGGTAGTGCATCTCTGGCCACCCTCTCCTGCAGCTCCTGCTGCAGCAGTGGCACCGGGTGTTTGCTGGTGCCGCCCTGAGCCCTGCTGCAGGCAAGGGGACCTTCTGAGGCACACCTCTGATACACCTCTCTGGAATTCTGCCATCCTTTCGAATCCAGCTGAGGAGGAAACTTAGCTTTTTCTGGCTGTCTCCCTCCTTGTTAGCAAAGCCTCTGTCCCCATTGTGTGTGGCTCACTGTTATGGCTTTCAGAGATCACTGGAAATTTCAGTGGAGAACATAAAGGGCACTGCAGCAGGAGGGAGATGGTGCCAATGCTGAGGGCCCATTCTCAGTTGCACTGCTGCCTGTCCCTTGCCCTGAAACACACTGCTTTCTCTTAGCCTGGATTAGCGCACCCAAATGTGTCAAACAATCACTTGAAGCTGAAAATACTCCAAAGTCACAGTGTTACCCCGTCTTCTTGAGATACTTGCAGTGAGCGAAGAACCTGTGTTGTCGACTGAAATCCAAAAACACCTGCTAATAAAGACACAGAGCACTGCCAGGCAATTTCAGGACACTTGAACCCTTAGTACATTCAGTGGGTTTACATGGATCTTTGGTGAAAGGATGAATAGATTGTCTGCAGGAACTGACATCTGACTGAAAACTCTCCTGCTGCACAGATGTACAGAAAGATCATGCAGCCCCTTCCAGACAACTGTGTGTGAATGCAGAGATGTCCAAGTCTCAGGCCAACTTGGGACTGTTATTCCCCAGAGAAACCTGAAACTAAGTTTAGCACTTAACTGGAATCAATTCTTTCGCCCTCGCTCTATAAAAGTCAGGCCTCTTCCTTAATGAAAAAGGTGCTGTGCACTCTATCTTTGCCTTTTCTATATTTCGACTTCAGGTATCACTGGTTGTGTTTAATAGTTTCACTCCTGCAGAGCAACCTTCTGAAAAGGTCAAAACAAAACACTAGGAGCCAAATTCATCGCTGGTACAACTCCATTGACTTTAGCAGCATTACACCTGGGATAGATCCAGCCTAACTGTTTCCATTAAGGTAAGTGGAAAAGAAGTGTACTTGCTGTCTTAACTTTACTTTTCAATTGATCTGTTCTGTTCTATTCTGTGTGTTTCATTGCAATCAATAGGAATATATCTATTAGAGAAAGTTACAGCACAAAACATCTAAATAGCTTTTATAAAACTTGGCTTCTTGGTTTATAACGAACATCAGGGAGACGAGAAGGTAGAAGGCATTCAGTGTGCATTCAAGTGCTTTATCTTTCAGAAGAGGATAGATGTAAGCAGCTACCGTAAATATTTTTATGTATAAGGTAGATCATAGCCAAGAGAGATCTTCCTTAAAGATCTGCTCTGGATAGCATACCTAAGCTGCCAGCCCTGAACAACAACAACGTCAAATATAGCTCAGTTGTTACAGGGATGGGCATTGTAAATGCTTATAAGCAGTTAGATTAGGGGGAAATAAACTTAACTTTTCTGGGATTGTGTTCACATTCATCATGTTCTGCTCTGCACCATGTCAGCCATGCTGACAGATTCCTTCTTCTAGGCAGAGGTAAGATTATCAGAATCTTCATTGTATTTCAAGTGCTTGTTTTCCTTTACAACCTTTCAATGCTTCTTGTGTCCGCTCTTCTTATATGCCATGATGGCACTCTACTACTGTACTAGTGCCCATTGCTCTGGCTGAAACACCACCCAAAGCACCACTAACTGGGCCATTTTTAATAAGTGATCCTGGAAAAATACCACAAATCAATCAGGCGGATCAGCTTTAGTCACTGAGGATGTCATTAAATGAGATGACATTAGCAGACTAGACAGCTCCTTGCATTAAATTGTAGCCATGTGGCTCTTTTAATTTGACATTTGGAATTTCATTTAAATCTTTGCCCCAGAATTACAGAAATATCTATTAATATCTACCATTATTCCAGATTTTAATTTTTATTGCATTTCAGTGTCATGCATCGTCGTATTGGAAGCTGTAGACTGGGCCTAGCAGTGTGCAGCACCTCTCAAACCAGCACGTGGGACAGGTGATGGGTGAGACCAAGAGACGAACAAGCAAAAGTAATGTGCAGCTGCATTACTCCAGTGCACATACGCTACATGACACACTAAGATGTGGGATTTGGATTTTCAGACAGTTTACTGAGGGAGAGACTCATCTGTTTCTGGAATGCTGCTATGCTCACCTACAGCCACAAAACTCTCTCCTTCGCTCATGTCTATAAAAACTGTCTAACGTGGTCTTAGTGCCCTGAAGGACTGAGAGCACTACAGTATATCCATGTGCTACCTTGTCCAGAGGACAAGATCTTCTATCCCATACTGGCAACTTACACATGCTCTCACTGACTCCCAGTTTGAAGGCTACATTGTGAAATTCAGAAGGATTGTATCAGCTCTATCACATAGATCCTTCACAATTTATCTCACATCAGCTCAGTCAGTGCCAGTGATCAGGTCTCAGGTGCTAATGGTCATCATTTAAAGGTTGCTTTTAATGCACTATCAATCAAGGAAAAAGCAATCATTTTAAGCAATACTATTGTATTGATTTAGTTTGCATCACTGAGATGTCTTAGCATAATGGATAAGGTATTCATGACCAGCACACCATGTTATTCCCTCTGAAAACATTCTTAAAATGTAAATCATGAGGCAAGAGGCATTTGGGAAAGGGTCGTCTTCTGCTCTTCATATCTGCTTGCTCTTCTTTTAAACTGAGTATCATTCACTTTAACATACATATTCTGAATAGCTATGCAACTGAGAGCAATTCAATTTTCCCACCACAATCAACAAAATGTTCTTCCCTTGATCACTCCACTTCGTACATTACTTTGTGGCCACTTCAGTGTCAAATTTGGTCTTCCCTGCAATACCCAAATGCTTCTAACACAATTTGCAGCCTACTCAGAGAGTACCTTCTTGGAAATAATGTTAATCAGGATAATTTCTCCTCTTACTTTAAAGAGCTCTTGATTGGGTGCTTTCAATCAGCTGTTAGCCAGAGTTACCTCAGGATTTCTCAAGTTCTTATGGTGAAATGGGACAACGCCATTTAGCAGTCAGAGAGCATGTTTAATGGATCACACTAATCTCAAGGAGGGCCTATGAAACTCTAATTTGTCAGGTTTCATTACATTCAATAATGACTGTAATTTTCCTGAAGCATTCTGCTCACTAGAAAATTATGTACCATAGTTTTGCACCTCATTTTGTCCAACTGTATTCAGAAAAATTGAAGGCATCTTGGTCTCCACGGCTACTACCCAGAAAGGGCCTGCAAAAGAGGGGTTAAGAGTTCACTGTCAGATGTATTTATCTCAGAAGCAGGTATAATTCTTTTGCAAACAGCTAAGTGTCAGTGCAAAGCCAAGCTGATTCAGGGTAATAAAAGCACTTCTGCAAAGCTTTTAGGTGACACTATATCCCTCACAAGCTTTCTCCACCCCTGCATCTACTTTATCATCCAATACCATCATTACCTTGACCAATCTGCACATTATTTCCTTTCCAAATGGATCGATTTCAAAACAGCTCATCTGCTAATGCTCAGCACAGGTTTGGGGATTCTCCTATTGTTTCAATTATTTCTTTGAGGAAAATTCAATCCTGTTAAGCAAACAAAGCTTTTATCTTGGTTGAAGATGCATGAGCTACGGTCACCACTGACAGATCAAGAGCTTCTTCTGAAACTCTCCTTGCAGTTGTAGCATCCTTAAATGACAGAGATGTCCCTGTTTAGTTCATTACATGTAATAGATGTGTTAGCTGTAACTGAGCACATTAAATAGGTGAGCTATTAAAATTAACCAAGTCTTGCACATTTCTGAAGGAAGATGCACTATCTCAGTAAATGACTTGGTGATCTCCCTGGTTTTGATCTGCTGTGGCAAAGAATGGCTTCCCAAAGAGCAAAACGCAAGGCACATATGGCTTCACCCAAGTTTCCAGAGGCTATTGTCTGAGCAGCTAATTCTGATTTGGAGAGCAAACCAGCATTGATCAAGATTCAAAAGTGATCCTGTCAGGCTTTCTCAGATGTCTTCAGAGATTTGGCCTGGCAGTCCATAAGTAATGAAGTGTACAGACGATAAAGCCCCAGGCAGAAGAGAGTAGTCACAAAGGAATAAATAGAGCAAAATAGATGATCTTCCAGTTGCTGCTTGTGTGGCGAGTGTACTGTACCTTTATACCTCTTCACTCTGGGATAACAGTGCCTACACGCTTTATAAACAGTGATTGCAGGGGCTCTGTCCACAGCCATTCAAAATCCTCCTTATAAGGCACTATATACTGAATGGGCGCAAAGCAATTTGATTATAAATGTCTGTGGTTAAATTTTAAACTCTACAATCATCTCCCAGGATAATTTTATGTAAAATTTTGTACACTATGCTAAGGAACCGTGTTTACCAAGACCTGCCTTTCATACAGTCCAATGTAGCATAGCTGGAATTAAACAACAGCTTGGTCAGAGATTCTCACCTGCAGACTCATCATGACAGCATTTATGCGATTTTCCTAGTCTCACTCAGATATGCATGAAGGGCCCAAAAGAACAGCCTGTAAGCATGAGGCCAGAGTTACTTTCTGTTCATGATTGCCTTTAATATGCCAGTCCAGTGCTGGACAGGCCACTCCGTCACCACTAGTGAAGTCCTGAGCAGCAGCCATAGCTTTCCTACCCTGGGCACTTAGTGCTAGTCCAGAATCAACTGGGAGGTACTTAACTCTGCAAAAATATCACCTGAATCCTAATTGGATGACAGAGCACTATTTCACCTGAATCCCTCTAGGATTCCCACAGGCACAAATCTGCGCACACAGATTTTTCTGCTCTTGTACAATAGCCAGATGTGCACATCTTCACATGGTGCTCCCCTAAATTTACTTTACAAGTGCTTTATGTCCACAAGACAGTAGCTGCTGGGGACTAAGACATCAGCCCTGTTCAAAGCAAGGGATTCAAATGTCTCTTAAACTTATAAATGGCTGGAGCGTGAATGGAAACCTTGTGGCTCAGCCCATCCCCAGGTTATCTAGAGATGCCTCAGTATGCCAAAGCAAATACAGTGAATAACCCTATTATTTCTACATGACATTCTCATTCCTGATTTGAAAAAAGCTTTTCAGCTGAAACATGCTTTGTGTTACCTGAATGTAGAAACAGCTCTCTGTCCTGCAGTGTGTTGTTAAAATGCTTCAAATGGCCCTTGGTCTTCTGTGCCTAGGGCTGATGCACACTGGCTTATACCAGCAACTCCTAGGTTTATGCCCTCATTGACAAAAAAGTCAATTTTGTTGTTCACTGCTTTAACATCAACATGGCAAGAATCACAACACTTTTGAAATATCCTCCTTGATCATGTTTGTGAATCAGGCACTTGGGAAATTCAAGCCACTTTAAATGATGTCATTTTGTTGGGAGAACATGAGAAGTGGTAGGATGTCTTATATTGACATATTGGTTCCACTTTGCTAGACACACAGGATCAAAGTCAGCCCTGGCGGAACTCCATAACCTTCAACAGACGGGATAAATTTGGCCCCATATGCCTGTAGCAGCTGGGGACTACAATTGTTTTCCTCTTTTCATCCATATTTTGAGGATACAGAGCCTGATCTGCTTGCAAAGCAACTTGAGGTTTTTGCATATGTGCAATGTGAGGCAAACCATTTGTGCTATCATACATGGCCTTGGTATGATTGTTACGGTCATCTGTGGCGCATCTACATTTTAAATTAAACGCATGCTATAAATAGCCTAGGAAGAATCAAGCTGGAGATTATTTTATCACTCAGCAATCTGTTCAACTGGCTTTCCTGCTTACCAAACGTGGCACCAGAGTCCGTTCTCAATGTACAATTATGTTTCCTTTATGTACCATCTCCTATCATCTGTTGTATTCATATAGAGAGAAGCAGCTCATAAACACCATTTAACATTCCAAACAATTTGCTATAGGCAACTACACCATTGCTTTGTTCAAATAAATGTACATAAATCATTATTAGAATTTTTTATCTTAGCAACTTTACTTTGCTCCCAGAGCACAAATTAAATGTGTGCTTAAAGCAGAATATTTTAAAGGTAGTTATTCCTGAACTGTTTATGAGACAGGAATAGACATTCCCATCTAATTTTTCATTTGTAATGTAATTTCTTTCGTTTTTTCTGTACATTTAAAAACCGCACATATGATTTGCAGGGGTTTCCCTGGAAGTGTGCAGTAGAATAGATGGCTGTGCCGCAATCTGTTCATCCATCAACCAGTGCTTCCTTTGACCCACTCCACATTCTGCTCCAAACACTTCATGGGAAAGGCCGAGAACAACAGTAAGTCCCACTTGCTACTTGACATGATTATATTACCAGCAAACTCTTGTTGCTAACCAAAATTTGTAAATAAAGTCATTGTAAGATAAATCTATTTCTAGTAAATATTTCTGTGTTTGGATTAATTGAACAGAGCTAGTCTTTGCTAGCTCAGATTTACAGCCCGGCATCCACCCATGAATCTTGTAACAAAACAGGTTGTTCTCGTTAGTATTATTCAATTACAAATACATACATCCTAATTGTGCTTGACTCATGGACCGCAACGAGCGACTTGAAGAATAAAACTAGAAAGCGCAGTCACCCAGTAACTGTCCTTCCAGCCCAGCTCTTGTTTCTTGCCAAGCCTGAAGACAGAGTGGACCCATTCCACAACTGCCCATGCCCTGCAATGGGCTCATGTCCGCTCGCCAGTGCCACCAATGGGAGCTGAAGGACAACCAGCACTCAGCAGCTCACAGCTCCACAACTGTCCCATCCTGCACGTCTCCACCCAGCACCCCAGGGCCAGGGAGGCCTGGCAGGCCCATGCAAGGCCAGGGAGGTGGACGTGGAGACACCAGCTCTCCATGCTGAACTGCAGACTCCCTATGAAAGCTCAGCTGAAGCTTTTCCAGCAGTGCTGTCCCCCATCCCACAGCTCACCCATGTGCCACAGGATCTGGCCCCTCCACGCCACGGCTGCTATGTGCTGCAGACCTCTCCTAAGGCAAGTCAAGGTACTCCTTCAGTATGCTCTCAAACAAAAATACAAGCTTTTAAACACAAGGCATGTTAGATAGAAATAGATCTTTGATATATTTCTGTGTCCAACACTGCTCCCACTTGCCCCCTCCTCAATGTCTTTGTGACCATTCATAGAGTTGCTTTATTCCTTCAACTCACTTCTAGGGAAGAGAAACCCCAGAATGAGTGTTAAAAGCCCATGTAAAGGCCTCAGGAATTAAGGAAATCAGAACAAGAACTTTTGTTATTCTGCACTGCTATCACAGATCACTTCTGTGTAGGTAAGGAACCTCTTCTGGTTCAGCAAGTACGGCTACTGGTTTTTGTACTATCTCCTCAGATTTCCCAGTTGGGAAAGAAAATGATAGTCCAGATGATCCACAGAGAGCTCCCAACAAGCACTATGGACATGGTCATAATTTTGCTAAGTATTATAATGCAGAAACCTTGGTGAGAAGTTCTTTCTTCCTCCAGAAACATGGTGGACCACGTGTCTGCTGTTACACTTGCTCAACTTGCATGTCCTGTTTTAGGCATTACCAGTATGTCTCAGCTGCCAGCCCATCAGCTAGACATCATCTTAAACGGACATGAAACATGTAGCGGAAGCAGAGACACAGCTGAGAAGCCTGTATCAGGTCTGAATGCAAATACCAGCTGCCCCAGTGGTGTTTTATCTCAGTCTTGATCTTGGAGATAAACTGAAGTTGTGCAATCTGGAGCTACATCTGAGTCAAGCCAAGGGTGTGGGAGAGGCTCAGGCCAGAGGATGCTCACTTCCAGGCTCTCACAACTTTGTGCTAGCATAGATAACTCTCTGCTACTTGGGATAAGGGGTAGGGAGTAACTGCAGATAGTGGTAATACCTCTTGTAGGTCCTTGCCCTTCCCCTCGCTGAACAATCCTGCCCTCAGAAACCAGCAGAATTTCATGCAGAGCAGAAGGACCAAATCAAATCTCTTTACTTATACTTAATCTAAGTATACTGCATATCGTTACAGGTCTGGCCAGATCTGTTCTCAAACTAGCATATCATAGAAAATTGCTTCAAACGTAGAAGTTTTCCATTCCACAGCCACAGTGATACCGTGTGAATAGCAAGTAACGGAGGACTGGGAACCCAGTGAAGCTTCAGTAATACAGCCATGGAAGATGGCAATAATTTATCATCTCTGCAGCAGTTTAATCCCAGATGCATCATTTGCTAATTTATTTCCATATGTACCTGGCAGACAGATTAATCAGCCATCTCTCTCTGTAACCTAGATTGCACTTTATCCCTTTAGTAAGCAAGAGAAAACAAATGTACACAGCAAAATAAGAGTGCCTTATAGAGGAGCTTCATCAGCCTTTACAGCTTGCAGTTTCCTTTTTAGCTCAACAATGGCTTTTCAAAAATGTAACACCCAAATATGATGTCACATCAGTGCATTTCTCCATCTACTGAAGTCTCTTTGCTAATGCTTGTGAAAATGAAGGCAGAGTTATGGAGGGGACATCCCTTCTCCTTCTGGAGTCAGCTGGAGAGAGCAACGTGGTCCAACAAGAGGGGCAGCAGCCCTGTACACGGGGCAAGGGTCATCCCCGTGGCCAGCAGCAACTCCTCTGAGCTGAGGAGGCTGCTTCTCTGTGCCAGGGTTTGCAGAGTTGCAAAATTGTGATAATAATATTTTACAAAACATTCTGAGCTCTACTGAACTAATTACTATTATCAGCAATAATGCGCTTCCGATGCACTTAGCCCTTCTTCTGGAAAACTCTGCAAAGGGGCCGCACTTGCTGGAGCCGAGCAGCTGTTAGCACTTCAGCAATGTTATTGGTAATAAATATGGTGTCAGTTCTGTGCCTGGTGCCCTTTAAGGATCTGTTTGCAATCCAGCCTTTATTTTGATTATAAGACATTATCTGCATTAAACATAATTAGTCATATTATACCATTTGCCAATCTAAGCGTAGTCACTTGACAAGGCTGGATGGAGTTGAATGAAAGCGCAGTGCAGCCTGAAGCCCAAGGAGATGAAATGAGTGGGAGCTGGCACAGATCCAGAAGAGAGGAGATGGGCTGAGGCATCTCCTAGCCACAGGCTTCTTGTGTGAAGGGTGTCACTTGCATAGCCACACTGTGACTCTGTTCCGTGTCAGAGTCTGCACATGCAAAACGCCACTATCAAACCATGGAAGAGTAATAAAATGATTGCTGAAAATGAAATTATTTATGAGCTTCAGTATCCGCATAACAGTTACAATAATCAAAATACATAAATATTTGGATATGCTACTGACAGATGGCATATACTGGAATAGTCATACAGAATATGTCAGTTTTCAGAATCAGCTTATTCCAGAGCTGGCATGTTTCAAGGCTTTGTTACTAAAATAAGCACCTGGTATTTGATCCTTCAAAAATATATTTTCACAAACACACCCTTGTCTTTTGATAGAAAAGCTACCAGACTTGTCAGAATCCACATAAGCTACCCAAATAACCAGCTTCCTGTGCTTCACCTGCATGTCAGCTGGAAAGGCAGCGGCTATGCGTCTCGTTAGAGTGGGGCTTGTCAGGACTGGGTAACAGTGCCTTGTCGAAGTGTATCGGCAGCTTGGGTTTGATCCACGTGTTGCCTGTGAGACAAACCTTTTCATCTGCAACCCCAGGAAGAACAACCCAACCTCTTTTGCCTATGATCCTCTGTCAGCAAGTCTGAAAAAATCGAGGCTTTTGGAGAGCTCTGGTTGGCAGTAACTTATGTTCATTTATAATGATTAAAACAATTACATTGGACAGACATACTTATTTGTGTTGGGCATCAATGAAGCAGTAGCCTGTGCCCTGAACTGAGAAACCCAACCTGAGAAGACAGCCCCAGGTGGAGGAAAGTGGGAGAGCAAAGGCCATGTCCCCAGCAGGCTGGTCCTCCATGCCTGCACCCAGGACAGTGGGGGACAGGACCTGTACGCATGCAGGAACAGCATGCCCTTACCCTCCCAGAGTTATCACTGAATAGCAGCCTCCTTCCCCACCCAGGGGAGAGGACAGCCTGGAAGAGACCTCGCCTCACGCGGGTCTCAACCACTGCTGGCCCCAGGACTTCTCCAGGCCCCATCCTCCCCTTAGCATTGCCCTCTCAGGTAGTAATTCCTCCCTATAAATACCAATATTTTGCACCATGTAACAAGCCATTTTAGCAGAGAGTAGTTGGTGGTAAACAGATTAATTTAAAAGATTAATAGGCATTCATTTATTACATTACAGTCTTTTCAATTTTCCCAGACAAACAAATTGGTAAATTAGAGCCCTAATTTTCCACCAATTAATACCAGATGTGATACACTTTGACATTAAAAGAGTAAAGATAAAAGAACTGTCAAATACTTCATACCCCTAATATAATACTATCTGAACGGAAAACCTAAAATCCTCACTCCTCAGACCTGTTGGGAAACACAGACACAAAGGATGCTGTTTCCAGTGGCTGCACATCCGCACGCTGCACGCTGACCCCTGCAACAGTCACTAGCAACTTTCCCAAATGTGTGTTGAGTAAAAAGCCCAAACCCCAAATAAATATTTATAGCTGTAAGAGAGCACAGGACATACTGTTATAAGATGCCAATAAAAAGTAAGAGAAAATGCCAAAGACAAGCCAGGGTCATTGCATGTTTTCAGTGCAGTACGGGAAAATTAGAGTTACCAAAGCTTTTAGAAAAGAAAATTGCATCCAAAAGTCTTGTTTTGGCTGCATTTATAATCAGCTGATCTGGTACTTCTCCTTTACAACAGTTTATACACTAGGACATCTCAGCACCAGTTGCGGGATGGTCTGCGGCATGCCACAATCCCGCAGTCAGCCAGACTCTGTGTTAATACAGCTGAGCAGCGTCACCAAGCCCAGGGGACTTGCCCGGTGTGTGGGGACTGCGACACGCAGGGGCCTGGGGATGGGGCACAGACCTGCTCCTGCAGCCGTCCCGGCTGCCCTGGGCACGCAGGACTCAGCTGCCCAGGACCCAGCGGTGCTGCCGGCGCTGCTCCAGTGCAGCTCTGCTATCTGGAGAGGAGAGACACGCAGCTCTGGGAGCAATTAAGGCTCATCTGCTTTTAACTCTGCATCAGCTACAGTTTTGAGGAGGAGGGAACATACCATACGGCAGCTCTCTTTTACTTCAGTTATAGCCATACTCTCTTTTTCCACATATTCCCAGGCGGCATGGATTTTTGATACAGGCTGAAGGTGACTTTGTGAAGGTGGAAATATCCCCTTCACACGTCCCTGCCTAAGCCCTCAGGAAAATCTCCCTATGAATTTTCCCCATTTGCACCACAGAGTTGAACTGGGATCCAACAGTCCATCACTGGTATCACACAGCCCTCCCTCCATCAGCTGTCTTCCACAAAGTCCAGTATCACTTCCCAAACTCACCAGGCAGCAATTGCTGCAGACTTCAGGTTTCACCACAACATACAATGAAAGGGAGAGAAACCAGGAGGATGCCTGGAAAATGAGAGGCTTTTTCCAGCGGTTTGCTTTGCAATCCAGAGCAACAGGCAAAGCTCCACCACAATTACATCCCGCTGGCAAAGTCGTTGAAGTAAAATGTGTCCAGGTAGAAATCACTCTCATGTCTCACCATGCTCACAATGAATGGGCTTCTCACACATAACCATATGCCGTGTTTTGCCAGTACAGAAACGTATCTGACGCATTCCTGAGTGGCCAAACTTAACTGGTAAAATCTGGTACTCAGCTGGCTTCAGCAGTTTTTTTCCTGATTAGAAGTCATGGGCTTTGCCTGCCTTTTGACCCAAATTAACTGATTCCATCAGGCTCCAAAATCTGCAGGGACACTTATCCACCAGAAGAAAAAGGCTGGACTGCAAAGGGGCTCAGCCACATCTGCAGCGATGTTACCAGGAGTCTGCAGAAGGGTGCCCACAAGGTCCTGATCAAAAGCAGAGAGTGCAAAGCTACAGTCAACTAGCACAGGGGAAGACCATCGCTACTGGCCCTACAACAGTTGTGATGGGATGAAATAAGCTCCAGAGCTTATCTGCAAAGCCCAGCCCAGTGTCTGTCCAGACACTTTCCTGGAAAAAGGGCTCAAAGCAGAATCAGAGCCCAGGCAGAAATCTCCCCCCTTTCAGTCTTTTCCCATAGATGGGCAGTGGGGGGCAGAGGGGAATGGACTTTAAATGGCTTTGCAAGAGGAACCCAGATGAAAGCAAATCAGCTACAACTGAGAAAATCCAATCTACTTAACTGTCCTGCACAGAACTAATTTTGCCCAGTGCAGCTGTGACCTTCACGAACATCAGGTCAGTAGCAGCCTTACTATCTCCAAATGAAGGTAGAAGAGAGTTGTCCCTTAGCAGGCCACCACAATGTCAGAGAGAAAAGAGTTCTTTTATAAAACGCAGTCTCTGGATCAAGAGGAATGTTACCGGAAGATTACATTGCAAATCTAATCCCCTACCTCTAATGCTCTACAATCTGATACATGAACCTGCCTTTCATCAAAGAGGCAATTGCAGTATTAGTCAATGTGAGCCATGGGTAGGGGATGCGGCTGCCAGCTGGACGAGCCAGCTCAGGCGCAGATGGATGGCCACACCAGCCCCTCCCGGTGACAAGTCCTCACGTGTTCATCCAGGTACATGTTGCAGCACACCTGAGCAATGAGTTTTAAAAAGGGTCTAATGTTTTCCATAACGCTGGTAACAAATTGTCTCCTGATCACTGTTGTGGTTTAAACCCAGCCAGCAGCCGAACACCACACAGCCACTCGCTCACCCTCCCCTGCCCCAGGGAATGGCAGAGAGAATTGGAGGGGTAAAGGCAAGGAGACTCGTA
>JAVSBS010012051.1:83141-104207 GCA_033124195.1 Coracias cyanogaster | reverse complement strand
ATAGTATATGACTTCAGGCAAGCAAACAGCAGGAAGGAGACAGTGAAACAGATTTTGTTACAGAACACATGTGCTATTTCCTCGTGAAGTGTGCGTACAACAGTTACTCCTCTCTGCTCAAATAAACGAGTGATTATTACACTCTCTAAGTGAAACGATGTTAGTCAGGATGAGTGCAGGTAATTCATCCTTGGGGAGACACAAAAACCAATGAATTTTTTTTGGTGGCAACGCCAAAACCAACTTTAGAATAGTTGCTCTGCTGAATTAGCTCTACCAAGCACTGAGCACCACACTCCCAGGGAAACACTGTTACAGAAATCAAAAGGGTTTTAAAACTGTCTTAGGCACAAGCAGAAGATTTACATCAACCAAGTTGTCCTCATGACATCTTCACAAAGGCAGCAATGTTTTAAATGTCCCGTATTCAAGTCTGAGGATAATGTCAAAAGGATGATACAAGCACTGAAAGATTGCTGGTTTATACATCAAAGAGCACGCAGTTACTCTTCTCACTCTCAGTTGTCCACGGGAGTGGAACCGGACTGCCTGCGATTGTTGCCTATTTACTTTTGAACATCATCAATTAATTAAGGTGGACAATGTCACCACAGAAGTTCAACTGTTCTTTAGTTCAGGAATAATAGACTGTGTTCTGCTCTCTTGAGGGTACCTGCCTGTAATCCCACCAGTCCCATGCTCTCCAAAAGTGCATCAGGGTCAAAGGCTGAACTGATTTTTTTACTGGAGTGGCTAAAAGGAAGATAACATTTCCCTCGTGTCTCTATTCAAATACCTTGGACAGATTTGACACGTTTTTGTCATAACATCTATAAATCCGATGAACAATCAGTGTGTGCTCTCCTCAGTTCAGGGTTTTTCCTTCTAAATAGAGGTTAGAAGTTGCAGAGAGCCTCATAGCAACGTAGGCACTGTCTTTGGGTTGCAATGGGATAGAGGTTCTCTTGGAAGTAAACATACAGTTGGTTGCAAAAGCTGAAATGACGTTCTCACTGCTCTCAGGGAAGTAATTCTTCGGAGAGAGAGATTTTCATAGCTAAAATCCAGCAGTGTTTTCTAAACAAGAAATACAGATTAACAGACAATCAATGACAGCCTGGCAACTGGCATTTGATATAGTGGCTAACTACATTACAAACACAGTGTGATTACACTGTTTTAGACAACAAAAACAAGTAACTCCTTGAACCAGGAGATGCCCTTGCACAGTACAAGCTGGTTTGTACAGCATCCTCCAGACGGTGCTGTTCCTGCCTGATAACAGCCACTCGCCAACACTGCCGGTATACGTGGGCAATGACAGCATCACAGTCTCGTCTTTCCCATCTTTGGCCTTACAATCAAAATATGCCTTTTAAACCTCTGTTAACAGTGATTACATTGTATCTGTGTACTTCACTCTGCGTTGTTGTTAACATTCGCATTATACATAAAGGGATACGAGAGACCAACCACAGAGTAATTTATAAACTTACAAAGGCTGCTTTATAAAAAGCCATCCAGTTTATCAAAAGCTGATAGGAAGAAGCATAATGACTTCTGGAATAGTGATCAGCCAGATGAAATGTTACGATTCCAGGGCATTTTGGGAGCAGTTGTTAACGCTAACCTCACGACCCTCAGCATTCACAGGAGAGGTCAAGTTTTCAGATCCTCTCATTTCCATCTGGGCACCAAAACACTGAAGAACTCGGTGCAGAGCAGGTGGAGCATCTTTAGCAACTTCACCTATGGGAACAGATAGCACAGGCATGCAAGAGTTACCAAAAGACGCTTTGGTTCACATGTTTGTCCTCACAGGCCCAGGAGGCAGGAATAGAACAGAGAGAGAAACTCATCTGACGTGGCCTAACCCACTCAAGCACAGTAACTCACACATGCGGCAGCCACAGCTCAGCATGCCTGGAAATTTGGCCTCCAGCTGGCTGTCCCACTGGGAGCCAAGCACTCTTGAAAGTCTGCTCTTGACAGGGGTGTTCAGCACTTGAACGTACCTTACATCACATCTCCTCGAGAGAAAACTGAATTTCTTAGACTGATTCTGAATAGTTTCTCCCCACTTGCCCTTGACTTCAAATTACACTTCCCTTGAGAAACCAAATTTTATAAATTAACCCAAGCTCCTAAGCACTCATCTTCGTAGGCAGTGTATTTTAAAACAACACAGCCGTCTAGCGGTAGTAGTAGCTGCTGCAAATAAAAGACTCACTGATGCACTTTTTTGCTGTCCAATGCTTGCCACTTCTAGAAAATGGTGGGTTTGACTTTTTGCCATTTCATTTGGATCTAAATTAAGGCTTTTTGCCTCTAAACCCTGCAGACACACTGCATTTGTTGGAACAGGTCCAGAGGAGGGCCTCAAAAATTATCTGAGGCTGGAAGAGCTCTCCTATGAAGAAAGGCTGAGAGTGTTGTGGTTGTTCAGCCTGGAGAAGAGAAGCCTCCAGGGAGACCTTATTGTGGCCGTTCAGTACTTAAAAGGGCCTACAAGAAAGATGGGGATAGACCTTTTAGCAGGGCCTGTTGCAATAGGACAAGGGGTAATGGCTTTAAACTAAAACAGGGTAGACTCAGACTAGATATAGGGAAAAATTTTTTTTACAGTGAGGGTGATGAAACACTGGCACAAGTCGTGCAGAGAGGAGCGAGATGCCCCATCCCTGCAAACATTCAAGGTCAGGCTGGACAGGGCTCCAGGCAACCTGATCTAGTTGAAGATGTCCCTGCTCACTGCAGGAGGTTTGGACTAGACGAGCTTTAAAAGTCCCTTCCAGCCCAAAACACTCTATGATTCTACATTCTGCAAAGCTTAGTTGGAAACAACCAGGCCTACAAGGAAGCAAGTTTCTTATTGAACTCTGGAAATACAAGCATGATGAATGGAGGAAGTCTCTGAGTGATAGTGGGTCACTGGAATACTTCTAATTCCTCCTGCCTATCCTTCTTTGCCCAGCATCCCCTCACAGGGAAATGTTCACTCCCCGATACAAGCTCCCTGCTGTTGCCACACTTGCCTATACGCATTTTGGATTAGACAGCTCCCAGATATTCCCTGGTATCGTAATATTCAAATTCACCAGCACCAACAAGAACGAAAAAGAGAACTAACAATTCCTAGCCCATATATTTTCAGGGTAAGATGGAAAAAAATGCAGCTAGATTTATGATTTCAATTGTCAAGAAAACAACTTCTGTATTTCTGGCTCAGGGGACAAGAACAAATCTATATACAAAGATGGCGATGGCAGAATATGACAAATTGTCACAGTTAATTGTTTTTGCTAGCTAGAACATTCTCAAGAAAGCACTATTTGAAATACAACAATATTTGAAAATCAAGTAACTAAGCACAGACTTTCTAGCCAATATCAACAGGCAAATCACCTTGGATAAAAGAGGAATGGAAAAGCTGGCTGTACCTGTCTAGAGTCTTAAAAAAACACCCCTTCCATTCAGAAACCACCCTCTACATCAGAAGTTTTGAAAAGTATACTCTTTATAATACATCCTCTCTGGCAGAGCAAATGGCAATGGCTGCCACCACCAGAACCAGCCTGTCTCACCAGGGATGTCTCCAAAAGTAGCCGGAAGGGAACACCTGGATTTCATTTCAGGCAGGAGAAAGGCGGGCAAGAACCCAACATGTTCACAAGACATTCATGTCTTTTAAGCTACCATGCTGAATCTGCACTTATGACAGCTATGGATTTGTCCTCCACGTTCTGCTATCAGAAAACAGAGTGGATACCAGGCATCCTCAAAGGAGCATCTGCTCTGAATGTGACATGGGAGGGGATGAGAATCTGCCACCCTTCTCCCCTCTAGTCATTTTGGACTTCCATAGTGACAGCAGAAAGGGCACCAGAAAAAGCACTAGAGACCTGAACTGACCTCTGCCTTTGTGTCCCATTCCTTTCCAGTATTTCTGCCAACTTAGGGACACCACCAGAATGGCAGCAAGTTTCTGGAGAAGACTCGAAGTCAGAAGCAGGGCAGACAACAGCTATTATTAACTCCTGCTCACTCTTGGCCCCCTTTAGCCACTTCTGGTGGAAGGAGCTCTCCCACCTCCCTTCTGCTGTCCTTTAAAGTGTGGAAGACAGGTGGCATCACCTTCAGATGCCTGAGCTGCTCCTTGTGGAGCACAGTTTTCCTTCATCTCCTTGAGTGGGAGCGTTATGGGCCTTGCTCTCCAGAGGAAGGAGAGCCAGGCACTAGGGCAGAACAGGCAGCTGTGTCAATAATGTCACTACAGCAGAATATTCAGGTCATGGCTTTCCACAACACGTGAAACAGAAGAGCCTCTGGAAGCTTGCCATTGCCATTAAGCAAACAGGGACAGACATCTGCAACTCAGTGAACATGAGTCTCATACCAATTGCTGCATTTTGCTAGAGGAGAAATGTGGTTTCCAGAAGCTGCAATTTTCCCTATTCAGCACAGGCTCCCAGAAGCTAACTAAGCTGCCTTCACCGAACTGCCTGAGATAATCACCTCGCAGTAAGAGGGAAGCCTGTGAACTCTATGGCAACCAACACCACCACCTACAGAAGTTCCTGACAATACAGGACTTTCTCCTTGGAATACTCACAGCTGTCTACCAGAAACCTTTAGCATAGCAGGTACAAGATAAGGAAAGCACTAGGTTTTGCTTCCTTCTCCACAGGTGAAAAAAAAAATCAAGTTAACATCTACAGCAGGAGGTGGAATATTGCACTTGCTCTGCGTGCCACGCCCAGCTGAAGCCTTCAGGAGAAACACGTCTAAATGTTGTGAAAGCTGAGAATTGAGGAAAAACAGAAACTTGGAAATTCCTCCATATAACAGCAGCTCACATCCCAAGTCCCACCATGACCAAGTGGGTCATGCACTTCCGTATTTTCTGCAGGCAATGAGACTATTTTTGTACATCTTTCAGTACAGACTATTGAAATGACACCTTAGCATTCTTGCCCTTTACATTCTTCTTTTTTTTTTCCCCCAGAGGAACTCCATATTGCCTCTTTGTGGGATATATTTTAGCATCTCTTAGTGCCTTGTCATGCTCTCTTTCTCTCTCTTCCCTCACTACCTTCCTTAATCCCCTGAACTTGCTTACTTGAAATGTTTTCCCACAGAGCAACCAACCTGTTGTTACCAGGGTAGACCCAAGACACTAATGCTTGGGTCTTAAAGTTCTTAAAATTAAGAAACTTAAGAACTTAATTAAGAACTTCAGTTCTAAAAGTCCAGCTGGGTCTCCTGCTGATCCGTTTCTTCCCTCGACCCCAGTGCCTTTCTCTCGGTAGCTCATGTATCGCTTTTCATGACGTCCATCCACCCCACCGGACAAATCACAGAGGGCCCAGACTTCGCGTTTTCCAACGCTGATTAAGCGAGGGGAGGATGGGAGGGACGGCTGCAGACCCGGCCCAAGGCCCTTCGCTGTTCTCGCCGCTCAGGGAGGGACCCCCAACCCTGCCGGGCCCCTGTGGGGCTGCCGGGCCCGCGGCCGAAGGGTCCCTGCTCCCAGCCCCCGGGCCCGGCTCCCAGCCGCCCTCAGCCCCCGCGGGGAGCCAGCTCCGGGCGGGGGCGGCGGGGCGAGCGCGGCTCGGAGCCCCTCCGGCGGCGGCTCAGTGCGCAGGCACGGCGCGGGAGCGAGCGGCGCTCCGGGCCGTACATAATACGTGGTGTCTGGGGCCGGCGCGGCGCAGAGCGGAGATGGGCCCGGGGCGGGAGAGCCGCAGCTAGCAGCGCCGCCGCCGCCGTCGCGCAGCCGGCCGAGGGGAGCGGCAGGAGGGACAGGTAATCCCGCTGCCGCTCCCGGCGAATTTGGGCAGCTCGGCGGCGACAGCGGAGGTGGCCGCCGGCGCCCTGACGGCGGGCGTAGGGCGCACCGCGGGGCACCGGCCGCCCGGGCCGGGCCGGGGTGCGTACAGCGGGGCCCCGGGCTTCGCCTCCCGGGCCGGAGGTGGCCCTCCCGGGGAACGCCGATGCCGCCGAGACGGGCTGCGCGGGGGGCGGCCGGGCCGGGCTCTGCCATCGCAATCCCGCTACGCGGGGCTGCCGGCGCCGGGCCGGGAGTGGATGGCGGGGGCCGGGAGTGGATGGCGGGGGCCGGGATCCCGGCGGTGTGCAGGCGCTGCGGAGTTCCGCCGCTTCTCCCGGGAAACGGGCGATGGAGAGAGAGCGCGTCCCGCCCGGCCGGCGGGGCACCCGGCTCCGGCCTGCGCCGCCGTTGGACAGCGGGGCCGCCGTCCCCGGGAGGGGAGCCCCGGCCTGGGCCCCCTGCGCCGGAGCGGGCCCCGCAGGGCCGCAGGAGTCGCCCCGGGAGCGGCGGCCGCTGCCCGGAGCCGCCCCCAGTCCCGCCCGGGCCCGGTGGACAGCTCCCGGCGGCTCTGGCCCGGGCCTCGGCCCGGCCTCTGGGCAGGGAAGGTGCTGGGCGCTGGCGTGCTGGGTGGCTGAGGCGTCAGATGGGCGATCTCGGGGACGGCTGTCAAAGACGGGTTGTTTACCCGCTACTGACTCCTCACAGGGGTCTTGTGGTCTGTGGGTTGACTGGAAACGTGGCCGAAGTGTGTACAAGTGGAGGAGGGAAAGGGGGACTTCGCCTGTGCAAACCCATCAGCGTCTGTGGCTTGTGCCTGTGTGGTGTCCTGGAGCAGTGGCACAGCTTTGTTTGGTTTGCCCTGCCTTTCAGATGCCAGCTCCTTACTTTTTTCTTTTTTAATGTGTCCAACCCTTCAATGAAAGAAAGCAAAGTAGTTGGAAAATTTATTAGGTAATTTTTCTTGGAGCTTGCTCATCTTTTAATCTGCCTGTTCACCAATCCGGTCACATCTCCCCAGATCGGTGGAGAATAGTAAAGCTGGAAGTAAACAGGACAGCTTTTGCCATGGAAACAAAAGTTGCTAGGGGATGGATTGCTACTACGCAGCGGTGTGCTCTGAAGCTGCGATCATACAGCCCGTGTTCCTAGGCACCACGACTTTAAGCACTGAAAAACTTTAAATGATGAAACCCCTTCCCGCAGCCTGGATTCATGTTCTGAGCTCGTGTGTAACACAGATTTGGGTAACAGGGACACTTGTCAGCAGACGTTTCCCAACGTTTCAGCCTTTAGTTCCTCAGCCATGAGGGTGAGACATCCATGAACGTCCAAGAGATCACAGCTACTGCAGTGTTTATTCATCTAATGTAAAGTAACGCTGTGACACGCAATTCCATCTTATTTATGAAGAACTCTTTTCTCCTACCATAATCAGACCGTTTTGGTTCTTCTGCTCCATCTGTAAGTAGCAAGAGCAATGTCATGATGTTTACATTGCAGCTGAGGAAAGAGACCATCTGAGGCCAAATTACCAGGATCCTTCAATGACTCATATAGGGCTGGGAAGCCTTATTCCCTTCTCTCTAAGGGACAAGACATTTTGCAAAAGATAGGAGAGCGTGCAAGAGCCTTAGCATAAAGGAAATGTTCAGTAGGATTAATATTATGCAGTGCTCGAAGAGAATTAATGATGCTGGCAGTGCTTTTTCGTCTTTTTTTTTTTCCTTCCATTTTAAAAGGTCGTACTACTTGATGCTATCAGCTCTTATTTATCATTTTGCTTATCTACCTGACCAGAACCACCTTTTGGAATTTTAGATTGCTAAAGAAGAATGTATGTGTAATATTAAGTAACTCCAGGCAGTACGGTTCTTGCAGACAATTCTTCATTAGGCTACTGCACCCTCCTTTCTCTCTCGACTAAACCTACAGACCACAGTGAATGCAGGGTGGTGCTTAAACAGCTTTCTGTCACGTTACATTGAGTTTTCTTGGATTAATTGCAATAACTACAGTGCTTGGTCGAGACTCAGCAATGTCCTTCACTTGCTTGCTGAATTCTGGAGAAACCAAAGCAGCTCTAAAATAGTCTCCAGGTGGCAGCTGGAGTAACGCAAGCCAGCTTTGGCAGACTGCGTTATCTGGTCATGTTAGGTCTGGTCCTTCCCTGTGTTGACCTTATGGAGTCACACATGGGGAAAATACCTCCTTTTCTGCTCATTATGTGATGCTAAGTGTGCTTACCAGAATGACTTAAGGTAGCGAGGAGTCATGCTTAACTTATTTAAGGAGGTAGGGTTGATGTGAGAGTAAAGATCTAAGCAAGGACTTGAGAGAATGGGTCTCTGCAGAGCTTTGTTTGGCCTCTTCTTTCTTACTCTGAAGTGGGGGTTGAAGTGCTTGCAAAAGACGTGTTGAGGGATGTGAACATAGCTGTTCTTACCCATGATGTGTAGGCTGCATGACCCCGTGCGTGAGAGCTGAGTATGGTAAATGACATCATTGCTTCATCCTTCCACCCTGAAGTATTTTTCTGAGGTGGGCAGAATCCTGGTTCTAAAAGAACTCTTCAGTGCTTGTCCTGTGGAAGATGTCAGCTAGCTGTTGAAGAAATGGTGGTGACGGGGGGGAAAGAGGACTTCTTTTCCTCTCTTTTCAGGTAGGGAATATACAGCAGGAGGAGGGACTCCCACTGGAAGCCAAAAGAGCTCTTTTGTGAAAGAACAAGCAGGCTCCAAGAGTAGAGTAACTTCCAGTGTTTCCCCACAAGAGTTCAGATTATATACTGGTTTTGTTTGTTTTGTACCTCAGAAAGTAATAGTGTTCAAGAGCTCATAGCATTGTAACAGAGCACAACCAACAATTTCTTTTCAATATATTAACTGTCGTGGGAAATGTCAGTATGGGCAACATAGAACTTGACACAGAGTGCCCTGGGTGCCAGGCTGTCCCTGCTCACCTGCTGAGCCGCTGGTGCTGCCCAGGAGTTTCCTGCTGTGTCAAGGGCTCTGCCCACCTCACCTGTTTCTCTGCCTAGCTGGGGCAGGCCAGCACCTTGAGCACGCTCCAGAGGGCACTGATGTTATGCCATCAGCAGAGAGCAAGCACACCTACAGGGGCAGAGAGCACTTCTTTGATTTCCTAAGGCGTTACAGGTGGCTGAAGTGGAAAAGGGACACGTGCAGGGGATGCAGAGGCAGCTCTGGATGCCAGAAGCCCTGCCTGGTGCTACCCCTGCTGCTCTGCAGAGCTCAGCCATTAGCACTGTCCCCCCCTGCCTTCTCCTGGAGGGAGTTCTGACCCTTGCTGTGGCCCCATATGCTATGTGGGCCTCTTCCTCCACTCAGTCATGACTTCTGTGAGAGCCTGAAACCTCATCGTGAGTTGCCAGAGAGATATTTGCAATCATAAGATGTTGCTAAATGCATACTAGATACACAAAATAAAAACCAATACTGCTGTTCTTTATAAAGAGGAAAAAGCAAACCCCTCTTTATGCCTGAGCCAAGAACACAACCAGATTCCAAAAGTCTGGAAGATGACTGTTCTACCAGCAGTGATTTCAGAGCCACAAGAGCTTCAGTCAGGCTGTTGCTGTTTCCCATCAATAGTTTGTGGCTTCTGCTTAATTTAAATGCAACAGTGTTTGTTTTGCTTGCGTTCTTGGGTACTTCACAGCCAGCAAGATCGCCAATTCCTGAAGGGCAGAGGGCTGTAGGGCAGCAAAATTGGGAGGTCCCAGCTGCCATGAGCATGCTAAACCAACCAGCCTGCCTTCCATCCCTCTGAGGAATATTGTTGTGGCAATCAGATTAACTGCTTGAAGCTGGTGTAAATTGAGCTGTGACATTCAGATGCAAGTACTGATTAACAGTTCCCTGTGGACTAAGACTTTCTGAACTTCCTTAAAAAAAAGTCAGTCAGCTTAAGTAACATTGACCTGTTGCTCAAGTTTTTTAGGGGCTAGTATTACCTCAATGAATTCAGTAGCATTGTACCTGTGCAAGCAAGTTCAGGCCTGGGATCTGCATAGTTAAATACAAATTTTATGGAGAGAACTAAAAGAACTTCCATAAGAGTAGGGAACGTGGTTGGTAGTTGTCATAAGCAGGCAAAATTCTAGTTTTCTTAAAGTCAGCAGGAGCTTGGGCATTCCCTTCTCCAAGGGAGCAGTGGTTTGCCACAAGTTTAGTATTTCCATTTCACTCTGTTCAGTGAGCAGAGTGGTGCTGTTTCGGCGTGCCATCTTTTTCAATTTTAATTATCCATGCTTAAATATAGGATATATACAATTTCAATCTGTCTAGGACTTTGCTTCTGTTTCTCATGGCTATGAATCTTGTTATATCAGTACTTAGTCCTGGTCTTCAAAAGCTTGGGTAAAAACTTTAAAGAAACCTTACCCAGCAGTTTGGAAAGTTCCTGAGGTTGCAAACTCTGTTAGAAGTGGTCTGGATGAGAGGGAACATAAGCCTTTTGGGGACACGCTGGTTTTTGTTACCTGATATATCCTGCTTTATTCCATCTCCACAGAAACACAGTAGCACACCAATGCGAAAGACGGGGAGCAGGAGGAGTGTTTCCTGCAGCACCTTTAGGCTGTGCTGTGCCAAGATGCCGACCACCTTGGGTTCACTTGAGCTTAGTCACCACGTGCAACTCTACCAGGCTCATTTCTTGGTTTTGGAAAAAAAATGAAGGATAGGTCTCTCCTGGACTGCATTTCTTTGTGTTATCTGCAGAGTTTATAACCAGCTTTGCTCTCCTGCCGCATCAATAACCATCTTTGTGTGGCACCTTTCATTGCAGGTAGGAAGGATGAGCTCCTATGCTGACATCTGCGGGTCCAAGCATGCGCAGGGCAGCACAGAGGGAGGATACCAACGATATGGAGTTCGGTCCTACCTGCATCAGTTTTATGAGGACTGCACAGCTTCAATTTGGGAGTATGAGGATGATTTTCAGATCCAGAGATCGCCTAGCAGGTGGAGCTCTACGTTCTGGAAGGTACTGCATGTTGCTGTTTACTGGAAAGTCCCATTTCAGGACATTCCCATGTCACTGATGGTTTTAGAAAATTCATCTAGAAAGGCCTTCTGTTGCTCAGTTTTCCCTGAGATGGCTGAATAATCATCTGTCTGAGAGCAGGGTATTCTTACCAAGATAGATCAGCTTCCAAGGGAGTTCTGGGGCTTTGGGATCCCGTAGTTTCTCTGCCACAAGGAGCAGTGTCACTGAAACATCCAAGTCTTGTCTGAGAAACACCACCCATAGCTTGAAAGTGCACACACAATAGTCCTGTCAGATTATTGGGGATAGGACGGGTAGGTTCACAGCAGTAACTCCAGGACCGTGACACAAGGTTCAAGAAAACCACATCTCCATTAAGGTCAGGAAACGACAGAATTGGAGAACACCAGAGGTTGGAAGGGGCCTGTGAGACCATCTAATCCAACCCCTCTGCTTTGATGATAGAACCATTGTGTATGAACCAAAATTTACACTTGTATTTGTGTTTTCTTTCCAGGTCGGACTCATCTCTGGGACGGCTTTTATGCTGATAGGTTTAACGGTTCTTGTAGTGGGTTTTCTTGTGCCACCAAAAATCGAAGCTCTTGGGAAAGATGATTTTGTTGTGGTGGATACCCGTGCCGTTCAGTTTAACGGGTCGCTTGATATATGCAAGCTGGCAGGAGCTATCTTGTTTTGCGTTGGAGGGTCCACCGTGGCAGCGTGTCTGACGATGTCAGCTTTTGCTAAAAGTTACTCCAAAGAAGAAAAGTACCTCCAGCAAAGATTTAAAGAGAGAATAGCTGATATAAAAGCCCATGCAAACCCAGTCATAAAAGCGCCAGCACCAGGAGAGTCAAAGATACCTGTCACTTTGTCCAAAGTTCAAAATGTCCAACCTTTATCTGAAACCTGACCCTTCCCTTAGGTTTTGTTTCTCACTTGTAGATCACCTTATCTGGAAAAGGTCAGCTGTGGTTGGCATCTGTGCCAGGCAATTGCAACATCTAGTGCTCTGCTGTACAAACACAGCTGATGGGGAAGCTGTTCCAATACAAATTTAGGATTGGGAAAAGGGAAATTATGTGATTAGACCTGTGACCAGTATATTCGGTGTACTCAAACATTTTAGTCTGTGTTGAGCCAGTAGGTCCTTGCAACAACGATTAGGTGTTTAGCTTATCAGGTTGTGTCCTTGGAAAACATGGAGTGCGTTTATGACGGCTGCACCAGGAACACCCTGCGTCCCACTATTTACTGTTTAGATGAGTTGGCTTTTTATTTAATTTTCTTCTTGCCTTAAAAATACTGTTTAGTCTGAGTTTTACCACCTGGCTCTGCTGTCTGGGAAGCCAAGATTCTGCCCTTGTAATTTGCACTTGTCCTCCTGTACAGCCCTGATCAAAGTAACACTGCACGGGTAAAAGTCGTGCCAGTCGGTGCCCTTACCCTGCTCCTGGCACACGGCCCTTCCCAGCAATGGTCCTGTCTGGGAAAGGCACATTGTACTTGATCCCAAGTTACAATTAATTTGTGCTAAACTGCCACTTCTCTCTTAGTTATTGCCATATTAACAAAAAAAACAAAATAAGGAATTGCCGTGGGAGGAGAAACCTCATACTTGTGTATCTTTGGTTTGATACCGTTCCCTTCATTCTGTTGTAATATGTTGGAAGCTCATACAAAATGTTCCGGTTTTGAATGGGTCTGGATTGCTAAATGTGGTTGGACCTGCCCAGGCCGCATATTCTGTCAGTAAATTAATGCCATGTTAGATGACCTTAACATAATTACCTAAAGACGGTTTGAAATGCTCTTTATATTTTTATAGAGGATAGAAAAAGTTACGCTTAACCAGATCACTTGTGTAAACGCTTACCTGAAGACTTGCCCTTTCATGGAAGACCCTTAATTATTTTCCCACCCAGGGCAATTATTTCACTGTCTTAATCTATGGATTTAAATCAAACTGTATAAAGAAAGATGTGACATTTGTACTCTCTGACAATATGTGCCACCTTATAGTTTGTCTATTTTTTGAATGGACTGAATAAAATTCTGGGCGTGAGCCACCCGTGGATTTTGTGAAAAGTCTCTTTCTAGTCAAACGGCCTTCTCTATAAATTTAGTATTTCAGTTTGAAAGGAGAAATCTGCAGTTGAAACTCAGCAGTCTCTTAATGCTGTCGGTGTTTTCTGCTTTCATAGGTGAGGAATTCACTTTGGTGCTGAATTAAAAAGATTCCAGCACACAAAGGACAGGTACCTGGTAACGGCTGTGCTCTTTCCCTTGCTGATAAAACATTTTGTGGTCTGGGACTTAGTTCATACTTCCACAACTTAAACCAGAACATACGTATTTGGAAGTTTCAGCTGTATCCGCAATGATTGCGGTTGATGACAGCATCAGAAGTAAAAATTTTCTTCTGCAAAGAAAGTGCCTATCTTAGCAATGCCGTTGCAGCATCCAAACATCAGCACTGAAGAGATGGGCCGTCAGCTCATCACATGCTGTTACAGAGAATAAAACAATCCGTTTTGGTGCAGCTGATGATTTACAGGCACTCACGTATCAGAAGTGCAAAAGCACGTTGCACCCAATGCTTAGCAATAAGATGGTAATCTCAGGGGAGAAGCGGATGAAGCAGTGCTAAAGAGAAGATGACAAGACTGGTAAGGTGAGGAGCTGTGCGTTGTTCATAACGCCAGCAAGAACAGAGGCGAGAGGCAGCGGTTACTCACAAGGCACGTGGCAGGACGGGGCCACGGGAACAGGCTGTCACTGCTGCCGTTCGTTAGTTATTCCAGGTGGAGAGAGTCCTTGGTGCTCGCTTCTCGGGCTGGGAGGAATTGTGTTTACTGCCGCTGGCTTTCGCTGCTGTTGGGCTCTCAGTGTGTGGGCAGCACAGAGTCGAGCTGTCCTGACCTTTTCAGTGGAGAGCTTTTAATTAAAACTTGTGCATGGAGGAAATGTGACATTTTAAGCCTTACACCAAAGTTCACCGAAGGAGACAAGAGTGAGGGCTCCTGCAGCTTGTTGCCGAGTCTCTTCTCTCCCCCTACCTTTTGTTAACGCTGTACTGGAAGTTTGAAAAATCCAGCTGGAAGAGAAAGCACAGGTTGGGCTTGTTTATTAGCTATATGGATATCTCCTTAAACCACCCGCCACGTGTAGCGTTGCTGCTTTTGCCCAGAGGACAGCTGGTTACCCACAGCTCATGGACAGAGCTGAGCCAAGCACCAGGCGCTCGGTCACATTGCACCTTGCTCCCGTGGAACTGAACCTGCGTTGACAGTACGAGAGGATGAGTCGCGCGTGGCATTACCCAGGCGCTGGGGAGAAAGAAAAACCCTCAAGGATCTTCCTGAAGCTTGCTGGGATAGGAAAAGTGTTTGGGATTCAGCAGCAGCAGCCAAGCTGGTAGCGCTGTCGTGGCTAATGTTGCCACACACATTTCATCTCATTAAAGCCTTGTTTCAGTTGCTTAGAGCTTTTCCAGGATTGAGACCTCCGGAGGCTGCAATCCTTCACGACAGGGAATCAGCGCCACGCAGGGCTTTTGTAGAAATAGCGAGCAGAAAATTAGTCATATTACTATTAAGAAGCCACATACTGAAAAGGTTAAGACATGTTAGAGACATTGTGAAGATCCATTTCCTTGTACTGTTGCAACACCCTCATCCCTCAGTGCAGGAGCAGACGCATCAGCAAAGAGCAGAGGGGACGTGCCTGTTGCTCTTCTCCTGAAAAACACCCGGGATGTGGCCTCCAGCAGTGAGGGGCAGCCAGACTCCCTGGGAATTTCCCAGTGAGGCTGAGGGCAATCTCTCCTTGTACATATCGTTTCCCTACCGTGTATCTTCTTCCCTTTTCCCAACCCCAGCAAATTGCAGTGCACGCTCCACTCCAGGGCTGCCTGGGACTTCCCCTCCCAGCAATGGCTGCCATCACCTTTCCAAAGGGCACATTAATGGACATCTGAGTGCAGATAAAACAAGGCTCAAGCAGCCAAGCTCTTCTTTTTCCAGCCCTCTTACTTCCTCACTCAAGGGGCTTCTTTCAGTTTCCTCACGCTCGCCTTATTTCTTGCCCCTCTTTTAGCCTCATTTGGATTAAAAGTACAATGTAGACCCTCTTAGCCCAACACCATTTTCTCTGTTATTGCAGTGAAAGAAATCACATTTTTCAGTCTGAGTGGTAATCTCTGACTTCATTTTGGTTAATATATGCTCTCCTAAAGGTTAGGTCTGCTTCCCCTGCCAGAAAAGGCTTCTCTTTATTATATCTGCTGTCCTCCCCCCCTCCAGGCTGTCTTGGCCCCTTTATTTTCCATTTGTTCCCAGTGCATAGCGAATCACAGGCAGAGATGCAGAAACATCCCCTCCTCCAGAGCTGCCTGTAATCAGATTTAATTCCCCATTTCTGCTACAGCCTCAGCCTGCCATTTCCACGTATGAGATTTTTTTCATCAAGCGCAAGCGTAAGCAAACAGCTCCTCAGGAAGGCAGCGGTGGCAGCAGAGTGTGGAGGGAGCAGCATCCTGAGAGCAGCCAGCGGAGGTTTGGCAGGGGAAGAGCAGCAGTAGCACCTGTACAGCGGGGAGGTTGTTCAGCCTCAGATGATGTGAAATCCAAGAGAGACAGCAAAAGACTGCAAGAAACCTTAGCTGAATGCACTTTGACAGCAGCTTTCCGTCAAAGGGCTAATTTGGAACAACAGTTTTGGTGAAATAAAGGCAGCACAGATCGGTCATCCTGCCCGTTACGCAGCAGGCTGCCCTCTCAGCTCGCTGCGAGCGTTAGCGGGACAACACAACGCTCCCCAAGCCGGCTCTGAAGGCGCAGCCTCACTACCTCCTTGTCCTACTACTTCCATGACCGAGAGGAGCAGCATCTCTGCAGAGCATCACCCTGCGCCGGTCGCTGGGGGTTAATGCCCACGCGCCGCTGACAGAAACGACTTTTGAGTTTTGCCAGGTCATCCCCATGAAACAGTTTGTCCCTGAGGAACATCACTGCAAATGGGGAGACCCACGTAGTCTCCTGTTCCCGATATTTAGGGACTGTGCGTGCTCCTTCTGGTGCCTTCTGATCGCTGGGCAAACAATCCATCCACACCCTGATTTTAATTCTGCTCTTATCTGAACGCGTGGCCAGCGCACGTTTCCCGCATCAGTTCACGTGAGAGACGTGAAGCAGGGCAAAGCTCAGTTGTGCCGTCAGATGATTTACAGAGGGATTGGTATGAAAATCATCTCTGCATATTAACAGTAGGTCAGGCAGCTGCTTCTAGCAGCCCTGCGGGCAGAGGAGACAGCATCAAGTGACTTCTTTTACTGTTTTGTCTAATCATTTGCAGCTGTTTTTTGAAGGCCCACTTTTCCTGTAATTTACCATTCATGGGCTTTTGCAAATACAGATGGAGATCATGTTTGAACACTGCTAATAAGCTGGTTAACTTCACAACGTACTAGACATGCTGCTCCAGCAAGTTCAGCCTCAAGGCTCATGGCTTTAAGCCATTGCCCAGCTCAAGGCACCCCCCAGTCTGAAGCTAGGAGGGTGTGTTCTTCAGCAGGCGAGAGACCTTTCTGGAATTGTCATTATTTCCTTGCATCTGCTCACTTAGTGACTTCAGCATCTGCTGCCCTTTCTCTCCCTGCCTCCTTTAGGAGGCTCAAGCCCTGATACCTGCTCCCTAAGTCTCCATGTCTGTTTTCAGGACAGCAGCAGGAGTGAGGCGAGAGGGACCCCTGCCTCAAGCACATCTTGGAAGGGCTGCAAAATGTCCCTACCTGAAGTGGTAGCACAGGGGAGGTGAGGGCAGATAGGAATCCCTGGGGAAGAGCTGATGAAACACAGCATTTCAAGCATGCATATTGGTCATCTGTCAATCAATATCAGAAGAGACAAGTTGGTGAATATGAAAGAAAGACCCTGCAGGTCTAAAACCCATGACTAGAGCAACATAAATACAGTGGCTAGTATCTTCATGGCATTAAACATCTTAAAAAAAGAAAAACAATTCAACTTTTACCATCAGTATTCTGTCCACCACAGATGGCTAGACAGGCATGAGGACCTTATTGTTGGACAAGTGCATTGTCTCCAGTGGCAGGACACATTTTTTCCTTTAATAAGCTCTGATCAAGAAATCTCTTCTGATAGCTTTTGCTCAGGCTGGGTTCAGCTCTCGCCTGACCCCTCGCAAAGGCATTTCTCCAGAATCCGCAGCAAGTTTGTGCCAAGACAAAAACTCTCACTTCAAAGACTGCTGAACCCTGCCACTATCTCCAAGAAGCATGTATCTTGTGTTTAACCCTATGTCTACAGGAGCTGCCATCAAACCTTGGCTCTGATGGGGAGCATTCTCTGGGTCCTCTGCCCTACCGCCACTTCTCCAGGAGTGGGAGCTGCCCTCTGAAGAGTGCCCCAGCACTGCCCTCCGAACCAAGCTGCTCTTTCTCCAGACATGGACACAGCCTAAGGTATGACTGGAAAGCATCCTCCAGACCGTGCAGAAGTTCACCTGCCTGAACCAACGGCACAAACCAAAGGCCTCCGCTCAAAAATAGCTTCAGAGCCAACAGCCAGCTCACCTTCTCTCCGCAGGTGCATTCATTGGTGTGCACACTGGGACAGGACAACTCGGTACCCTCGCTGCCAAGTCTATTCCTATGGGTTGTCTGCAGGCACCTCCGCAGGCAGGCACACGGGAGGTAGTTCCCAAACCACTCTCCAAGAGCAGTGTAGACCAGGCCACTGAGTCCTCACTTCCAGAACACCCTGATGTTGTTTTAGAAGAACCCCAGAGCATACACCAAGGTATCACCAGATCTGCTCTGCAAGGAGACCCTTGGCTGTCTCCTGCACGTGTCACACCCGCATTCAGGCACACACACAGCGAAGCGCAGAAACCATACGTGTCAGAGTACAAGCTGCGTCCCCTGGGTCAGGGAATTAGTGCGGCACAGGCTCGCTGCTGGCGAGCAGGAGCGGGGGCAGAGCTGCTGGGAGCACCTTGTGCCAGGGGAATGAACCCTGGGTGGAGCTGAATACCCCCAGACACACGTGCTGCTGAGTGTGCCTGACATGCATCACTCCTTTCAACACCAGAGCCCTGAGAGGAAAGTGTTCTGTGCAGTCCTTCTCGTTTGCTGGTGGAAGCAGCGGGCTTCCAGAGAAGTAGGCATTTGTCTGAGAGTGGTGGAAAACCCTGTGAGGTAGTCAGCATGCCACAATCACAGAACAGTCAGGATTGGAAGGGACCTCTGGAGATCATCTATTCCAACCCCCCTGATCAAGCAGGTTCACCTAGAGCAGGTTGCACAGGGTTGTATCCAAGTGGGTTTTGAAAGTCTCCAGAGAAGGAGACTCCGCAGCCTGGGAGCCTGTGCCGGTGCTTTGTCACCCTCCAAGTAAAGTGGCTTTTTCTTATGTCTGAGGAGCTTCCTGTGTTCCAGTCTTTGTCTGTTGCCCCTGGTCCTATCCCTGGGCACCACTGAGAAGAGACCGGCCCCATCCTCTGACACCTGCCCTTCAGACATTTATAAGCATTGATCAGATCCCTGCTCAGCCTTCTCTTCTCCAGGCTAAACAGCCCCAGGGCCCTCAGCCTTTCCTCCTAAGAGGGATGTTCCAGTCCCGCAATCACCCTCCTAGCCCTCCATTGGACTCTCTCCAGTAGTTCCATGTCTCTCTTGAACTGGGGAGCCCAGAACTGGACACAAGTCTCCAGTCAGAGCCACCATCTCATCTCCTCCTGCACCAGTCAGGCACCTGCCCACCCATCAGCAGCCAAGTTCATGGGCTCTTTGCAGTACGATGGCTCTCGGCACATCCATCTGAGTGTGGATGGGTGTTAGGAAGTTAAAAAAGCCTGACACTGATATTAAGGCCTTTGAGATGAACTGCTCAGTCCTCCCAAAAAAGCATCTACAACTTTCATGCAAAAACCCCTCTGCTGCAGTTTGCCCAGAGAAGCTCACACTTGAGAAGGCTCTGCCAGGGAAAGGCTCCGATGCCCGGCGCAGGGACGATGCTCCCACCGCAGGCAGCTGCCTTCCCTCGCACACGGGGCCATCCGCAAGCATCAGATGTGCTTGAGGAAGAGGCCCCCAGCCGGAAGCGCCCAAGAGGTTCCATTTGTAACTGCATGGTCAGGAGGCTTTGAAGGATAGACCCTTCAGGTCATCTTGAAATCGACCTTGTGTTGCATAAAAGGGAGAAATAGCCTTCATCCACTTCTCTGCAGGAGAAGACTACTCGTAAACAGGTGATGCCAATCCTAGCCCTTGGCTTACCGAGTTAACTCCTGTTTGCTGCTAACTCTGAGGGGGCAGCGGGACCAATAGGAGGATGGCAGGGGAAGGGGTAAAGCTCAGGTTGCTCTGGGGACATCAGCCTTGCACCGACAATTTCTAAGAGAGAAGCAATGTGGAACGCAAGCGTCGTTTTTAGAAAAATGCCTTTTCTCACAACCAATCTGTAAGAGGCAAACAGAGCAGAGAAACAGAAGGATGCAGAGATACCGTGCAGTAACAAAGCCGTGACCCGTGGCAGTAGAGGAAAGAAAGGCAACTTCTGCATGAGGACACCAAACTCTATAGCCAGAGCACAGCAGCAGCGCGACTGCTCCTCTCTGACAGCGCCACTCCATCACTGAAGCAGAGGAGTTTAAACTGGTCAGGTCAAAAGTCCTTCCCGACTAAGACAAGCAGAAAAATCTACATATCACTGAGGTCTGAAGGTGTTTTCTTCCCTGAAGAGCAGAAGAATCCACTCACCCATGCGAGCACAACAGGATGGTGCTCACCCTCGAAGTTCTTGCTAATGAAATAGCTGTTCCCACCTACCTCAAGCATGATTCCCAGCTCCTTGCTTCTGTAACATCCAACTGGTTCTTCCACAGAACTGCTTCAGCTGAAGGCTGGGGTACTTATACCCCCCAGGACTGGCTGTTCCCAGCCTCTCAAGCAGGGTTCTAAAAGATTCCCACCAGCTTATCTCCTCCCGAGCAGCCAGAGTTCCTGGGCTGCAGCTGTGAGAAATAAGGGGTCTCACACAACTCACCTGTGCCAGGAAAGCGAGCCAAGGTGGGGGTAAGGGCAGAGCCAGCACAGCTGCACAAGAGGTACGGCTACAGCTACAGCTACAGCGGGCTTGAAGTCTGCAGAGAGCAGGCGGCTGCTTCTCCCCTGGAAGGGAAGGGAGAGGAGGGCAGACTGCGGCCCGCGGTGCTGGCCACACTGCCAGAGCCAAGTCTGACCCCACACCCCTGAGAAGTCTCCCCATCACGTTTCACCTTGGAGGCTGCTGGATCAGCCACCGTCATGCGGCAGGCACGCTCACAGCATGGGCAAGTCTTGCTCCGCTACAGGAGAGAAGGGGGTTTGAAGCAGTCTTCTGAATGACCAGTTTCTTTGAGAACGATCTCTTTTTGAATAAAAAACACCAAAACTTGCTTAAAAATAAATGATGCAGTCGTAGTTCGTTCCGGCATTTTTACAGGCTCTATCCTACCAGATGATGCACTGGATTTGGAGTCTGCACTTCTAGCAATGCTTTTGCGTTCTCCAGAGTTGAACACATTTTGAAAGAGGAGGAAACTCAAATGTTTCCATGTTTGAAAGCTGGAAATCCAAACTGTTTGGGGTTTTTTTTGCTGTTGTTTCAGATACTGACAGGATGAGAAAGAAGAGAGAAGGAATGGCCCTAAACTGGCAGGACTTGAAAGCAATGCAGTGAGTCTTAACAAATGTAGTTTCCCTTGGACTCTCCTTATGAAACCTTGTGTTCAGCATCTCAACACAGTCTCCCACTAAGAGGAAAATGTGATTTTATTCTGAATAGTGAGGCTTGAAGTGTCTTTAGACCTGGGGCAAAAGTCACTCTTGTCAGTTTTCAGCGCAAGCACCGTTTTGATCTGGAACACTCACCTTCTCCCGTGCAGGCTGCCAGAGGATGCTCCTCGTACCGCTACAGCCAAAGGCCAATCCACTGTCGGTAGAAAAGTCTGGGCTGGTGGTGCTAGGGCCCTCTTCTGTGTTTTGGCACCTTCCCTTTTATTTTTGCTGCTACAATCTGGTTACCTGCCATGCCATGCCTGACTTTTCCCCACACCCCTCAGGGGGCCTCACACAGACTCATCATGGTTGGAAAGGACCTCCAGGGTCATCAAGTCCAACCTCTGTCCCAGCATCTCTCTAACCACTACACCATCTCCTC
>JAVSBS010012051.1:65323-83041 GCA_033124195.1 Coracias cyanogaster | reverse complement strand
GGCCTTCTGCTCCCTTTGGGTCTATGAGACTGAAAACAGTGAGTCTGGGGAGGCACCACCTGCCACGCAGCGCTGATGTGCCAGGGAATACTTCTGCAGGGAGTAAAACCACGGTTTGTCACCTCCATGCTGCACCAAAGCACTCTGTCTTGCAGGTCCAGGCTGGAAGAGACCAGCAGGTAGATAAGGGGCTGCACATGAGCCAGCAGCTTTGTCAACCAAGGAACCAGGAGCATTTCCCTTGGGTGCCCACCTGCATGGTGGCATGGCATGGCCTGGTGTGCCCACACTGTGCAGGTGTCCCACAGCCATCATGGGTGACACTGGACCCAGGGAATGGTGTCCTGCTTCCATGTTCTTCATGAGCACATGGCGCCAAGCAGGGCACAGGCACCCAGGGCCTCACAGCAGAACAATGGTCACTGCATGGCAAGGGACAATTTCCCAGTCATGGCTGGGCAGTGGGGCACGAGGGTCTGGGTCAGGGACCACATGCATGCCCATCTGGTAGCATGTGTGGGCCCCTGGAGCAGGGGCAGCTGGTAACTCCACTTGTGTCCTGGCAGGACGAGGGTCCTTGTCCCTCCCCACAGCCCAGTCCCAGAGAAGGATGGGACCTGCTGCACAAAGCTGAGAGCAGCCTCTGCCCTCCCAGCAGCCAGCTAATTAGTGAGGTGCTAAGCCCTGAATATTATTCATTGCTGTGATTACACATTCAGATAAGCACGAGTCGTGCAGTTATTGCCATGTGATTACAGCTCACTCTGGGATTAATCAGGTATCTCTCCCTCAAAAGCCCTGGAAGTCAGTCACAGGGACCTGCGGGAGTAGCCCGTGGGTGGGGAGGGAGCAGCTGGGATGGAGACAGAGATGGACAGGATTGGTGTAGGGATCGTGCTGGTGACAGGGATGGGAACAGCGAACAGGATGGGGACAGGGATAGTGATGGGATTGAGAATGGGTTTTGGGCTGAGGACAGGGATGGAGGTGGCAGTTTTGGAACGGACAGGTGAGCGGGGCAGGCAGGGAGGTAAGCCAGGGGAGGCCGAGCACATTTGGCTGCAGGGGATGACTTCACAGGCTGCTGTGAGACCCCAGCGTGCCAGTGCTCCGCTCAGGGGACAGCTCTGCAGCTCCAGGGCTCCTGGAGCAGGACAGGCACCTTTCCTGGACACGAGGAGCCTCTGAGACAGCAGAGCGTGACCCTCTATGGACCGCAGCAAAGAGCACTTTTCCAGAGCCAAGGGAGGAGCACACAGTGAGGTGCTCGAAGTGAGGCAATTGTCCAGAGCAGGGCAGGGGCTGCATCTCACCCATGTGAGCCCTCGGGAAGGGACATACCTGGGCACACTGGTGCTGTGGATACTGAGGCAAGGTCATCAGCATCCCTCCCCAGAGGGCTCTGCCTGCTGGGGTGTGCTGCCAAGGGGCAGCAGGACACAAGGCAGGCAGCTGGGGAGCAGGCATGGCTCAGGCCAGGAGATGAGCAGTTGCCCCAGACCCCACTGGCACAAAGGCACTGCCCTACATCTGTGGTCTGGGCAGCATGCAGCTGTGGCACAAAGCACCCCAGGAACCAGAAGCTGTCTATCTCAGGGTAACAGCCCCGGAAAGAAGGTGTGCAAGGGCAGTGCCCTGTTGCCACAATATACAGATACTGCAGAAAAGGGGCACACGTCACAGCATTGCTGAACCTGTCACTGCCTGAGATCTGCCTGCACTGAGCTCCAGGGGCACTGCGCGCACAGAGTCTCCTGTGCATACATCAGACTGCAGCTGGGCCCAGCGTTCCCCCATCCCCATCTCTGGTGTGGGCACATCCTGGCATGCTCACACAGATACCAAGTACAAAGGAGATGCAGACAGGGCACGCTGCCAATCTTACCTGCCCGGCTTCCTAATCCCGCAGCATGGGGCAATCCTGTCTCCCCCAGTCTCTGCCATGACCAATGCTCCTCATGGCACCTGCTTCCAGTGAGACATAGACCAATGGCACCACCAGGCAGAGCATCCAGAGACCACAACCCTGTGCCATGGAACCATCCTGGGCACAGACTGTGGCAGACAAACCCATAAAACTACCAGGAACATAATCCTAATGTGCAGCACTCACAGACAGGGCAGGACCCTGAGCCCAAGGCACCAGGAGCGCGCGCGCTGGGCACTCACACCAGCCCAACCCAGGCATCACAACACAGTGACAGTGTTACAATACCCAAGAATCAGCCAGCTCACACAAGTCTTCCTTGTCCCCATCCCCATGAACTGGTTCCTCAGAAGCTACTCTGGAAGCTTTAAGGTCTCATCCTTGTCTCACGTACAATCTGTTGCATGGGCCAAAAGCCTGGTTGCGATGGCTTTTGTCAACATGCTTCACCTTTGACACCAAGGGCACCTGTTCAGCAGCACAGCTCAGAGGTGAGGCTCCCCCAGGGCAGCTGTGCCCCTTCCCCTGGAAGCCGAGGTCCCACCTCAGCACATCACTACCTGCTCCAGGCACAAACACATCTGTGAACTGCCCTTGCAGTAACAGCTCTGTCTCTGTTTAGCCCGTACCCCAGGGACAAACTACAGCAGCTGCTCTGTCACCCAGTGACACCTCCACAGCAGAGAAGGGGGATCAGGAAAAGGAGAGGAGACCCATGGGTTGAAAGGAAAACAGATTTAATGAAACAACAAAAATAAGACTAATGCCCATATAAAGTTGCACCCACACCAGTGAGCATACAGCCATCACAATAAACAGGAAAGCATCCTCAGGGGCACAGTGGTGAGTGAGACTCTCCAGTGATGGGGAGAAGCAGGAGAAGCAGGATGGGGAGAAGCGGGAGAAGCAGGATGGGGAGAAGCGGGAGAAGCAGGATGGGGAGAAGCAGGATGGGGAGAAGCAGGATGGGGAGAAGTGGGATCATGAGGAGGCCCTATCCTCAGCAAACTTACCCCTTTATACTGAGCATGATGTTATGGGATGGGATGCACCTGTAGCCAGCCTGGGGCAGCTGCCCTGGCTGACTCAATGCTGCTAACAGGCTGCGGAGCACGGCTGGCCTGGGACTCCATCCCAGCTGAACCAGGACAGCCACGCAAGAACAGGAAGATGAGGAGAAAAATGGGCCCTGGAAAAGCCACACAGTGCTGCATTGCCCAGAGCCATCCCCACGGCAGGCACAAGGGCACAAGCCACACGCAGTGGTCCTGTCACCTGGCTCCTGGGTCACAGTCACCACAGAGGTGGCATGGGCTCAGTGACAAGTGGCTGGACATGGGAGCCAGTCTGCTGAGCACCCCGCGGGCTGTGCCCCAGGGAGCCTCACAGCAGCAAGTCGCATGGGACAGCTCTTTGAGCAACAGGGTAAACCAGGCTGTGGCCACCAGCTGTGGAGACCTGCCTCGGCAGGACACTGGCCAGGTTGCCATCCATGCACAAGGTGTCACGGAGCAGGCCCCAGACTCCCTTGCCCTGGGCCAGCTCCTCTCCCCGTGCCCAGGGAGCAGGACCTGTGTTCACTGTGACACACGGGATTATGACACCGAACACCTAGGCATTAAATATTGAGCAGCAGTTAAATGCTCATTAGATAGATTTAAACATTGAGACCCAAAGAGCCATTAAATATGCAGTGGGCAGGGTGGGGGGATCTGATGACTGACTGCACATCACCTCCTTTGCACAGAGCTGCTACAAGCTTCCCAGCCCATCCAAAGTCTCTCTGCTGTAGACATATCTGCTCCATCTTCTGAAACATTACCTCACAGCAGCCTCTCACAGCTGCAGGAGGTGGAGGAGAGACAAGCTCTGGGGAGCTGCAAGGTGTGAAAGAGCAGCTTGGCACAATGAAGGAAAGTGCACAGATCTGGCACAGGGTGGTCCCAAGCAAAGAGCCATCTCCTGACATGGCCTTGCTGCAGCCAGCTGTGGTGGACTCAGCAGAAATGCTGATGCTCTGCAGGCAGCTGTGGTGGCCTCAGTGGCAGTGCTGGAGCCCTGCAGGCAGCTGTGGGGGCCAGGAAGTCCTGGGGGCACAGCATGGCACAGGGCAGGCGAACTTCTGTGCTCCAGGGCATTCTGCAAGATTTTCTCTCTCACCACCCCACCTTGCTCTGCCCTTATGAGCACCCTGCCCTCCCCACTGTCAGTGCCGCTCCACACAATCCTCAGCACTCCAAATATACTCTGACGTTCACACAAGCTCTGCCCCCAACCCATAGCCACTGCCCAGGTCCAAGCATCAACTGCCCAGCCTGGACCTCAAGGACACAGCCTGTTCCCTGGGAGCCTGAGCAACCCAAGCTTCAGGGTTGTGCTGCGGCATGAGTGAAATGGGTGCTTTGTCCTCACCCCCACACTGACCCCCAGGTCATCTTCCCTGCTCTTCTGGACCCACCACCTCATAGAATCACACACTGGTTTGGGTTGAAGGGACCTTTCAAGGTCATCTCATCCAACTCCCCAGCAGGGAGCAGGGACATCTGCAAATAGAGCAGGTTGCTCAGAGCCCCGGACAACCTCACTTGCAATGGTGCCAGGGATGGGGCAGCCACCACCTCTCTGCACACCCTGGGACAGGCTCTCACCACCATCAGTGGCAACAATTTCTTCCTTCTCTCTAGACTAAATCTCCCTCTTTTAGTTTCAAACCATCCCCCCTTGTCCTGTCCCAACAGGCCCTGCTCAAAATTCTGTCCACATTTTCCTGCCATGCCCCTGGAGGCCCTGGAGGCTGCAGCGAGGCCTCCCCAGCAATAAGGACTGCCCCACAGGAACTTCTCCCAGCCCAACTGACTCCTCTGCCCTCCTCACCTTCGGCAGCAGCCACTCTCCTGGAAAGAGGGACTCTGCAGCACCAGGTTCCAGTGCGGTGCTGGCTGAGTGGTGGCCCCAGGACCCATCCCCCACCTGGGGTCCCTTCCAACTGAAACCATCCCCTGATTCTATGTTGTCACCCCACCCTGAGAGCTCACCGTGCCCAGCACCTGGAACCAGTGGTTCTGTGACATCAGCCCGGGGCCAAGGTCACTGTGGCAACGTGAGTCCTGTGGGTTCTGTGTCGGCTGCTGCACTGGTGGTGACAAGCCCTTGGTTCCTGCAGCCACCTCGTGCCGCTGGCAGTGATGGATTTGCTCCCCCTCCTCATCCTGCTGGCCCTGTGCTGGCCGGCACATGCCACGTGGGACAAGTGTGGGTGAGTGGGACGGGGCTGTGGGAGGGAGCGTGGGCAGCCCTGACGGGGGTCACTGGAGGGTGCCCGTTGTCCCCTGGCCATGCCACAGCTCCCCGAGCGCCATGGGGGAGCCTCAGCTCAGCTCCTGGCCAGCACCCAGGCTGCTGGCACAGCTCGTCTGCGGGGCTAAAGCACAAATGGGTGGATGGACAGAGGGATGGACGCCCCACGGGGTTCCTGACCCCGCTGACCACGCCACGCTGTGTGGGGAGGGCAGACGGGCAACCTTCAGCTGGAAAAGCAGCAGCCTTGGAGCAGGACAATCCTGAGTTTCTGGTTTTAAAAGGACCTGCGGGCTCCGGCCCATGGCTTCTGGGTCTGGCAAGTCGCGCGTCGTGGGTGGCACCGATGCCCAGCCAGGGGCCTGGCCCTGGATCGTCAGTATCCAGGATCCGTGGAGAGCAGGCACGGGGCACGTCTGCGGCGGGACGCTGATCAGCTCGCGGTGGGTCCTGACAGCGGCCCACTGCTTCATCAATGCCAGGTGAGGTGGAGCAGGGCAGGGGGGTGTCCCCGCAGCGCTGGCAGGTGCTCGGTCCCCAGCAGCCCAGGCTCCTCCCGTCCCGTTTCCTTGCCATACGCCACATTGCTCCGCTGCTTGCTGAGTCCTCCTCCATCTTCTCCTGCCAGGCACATCACCATGTGGCGAGTGGTGGCCGGGGCCACCCACCTGACTCAGCTGGGCCCCGAGGCCCAAGTGCTCCGTATCAAGCGGCTCCTGAGTCACCAACATTACAGCAGTGCCACAGAGAAGAACGACATTGCGCTGCTGGAGCTGGACCGGCCTGTCCAGTGCAACGACTACGTGAAGCTGGCCTGCGTGCCCGACCCCTCGCTGCGGCTGTCGGAGCTGACCAACTGCTACGTCAGCGGCTGGGGCTCCACCGAGGCCAGATGTGAGTTCCCAAGCCACACTGGTGTCCTGAGGGCCAGCTGGGCACGCTGGGGAGACGGGCTGGGCTTCCTGAGGGCAGTGGCGAAAGCCAGGCTCAGGCTGCAGGGCCGGAGATACACCTCTAGAGAGATGGGTCCAGCCCGTTCCCCAAAGTCCGGGAGAAGGGAAAGCCCAGGACAAGGCCTTTGGGACGCAAAGGCCATCCCTCGGGAAGGGGCTCCCCCCGCCAGGGCAGAAGAACTGGCAATGAGCTGCTGGGGGTTGATTCCTTTCTGTGCTCACAGCTGGGGGAACAACGGCCGTGCTGCAGGAGGCCAAGGTGCTCCTCATCGATGTGAAGCGCTGCAACAGCAGCCGCTGGTACGGAGGGGCCGTCCACAGCCACAACCTGTGTGCTGGGTACCCGCAGGGTGGCATCGACACCTGCCAGGTAGGAGCGTGCTCCAAGCCGAGCCCCCGCAGCCCCGGCAGCCCCGGCACAAGCGCTCCAGCTCCTGAGCAGAGCCCGTCTGTGCAGGGGACACAGCTGGGGCAGGTGCTGCCAGAGAGAAGGAGCCAGCCCTAGAGCTGACAGAGGCCACCCAACGCCATGCAAATCCTCTCTCTGCCGCTGCAGGGTGACAGCGGTGGTCCTCTTGTGTGCCAGGACAACAGCGAGGACTACTTCTGGCTGGTGGGAGTGACCAGCTGGGGGAAAGGCTGTGCCAGAGCCCATCAGCCCGGAGTCTACACCTCCACTCAGCACTTCTACAGGTGGATCCGCGTCCAGATGGGCCTGCACCCAACAGCAACAACCACTCCAAGGCCACAGATGGTCTCCATCTCCAGCCCTGTTCAGAGACCCAAGCCAACCCCAACCGAGTTGGACAGCTCTAGCCCTTGTCCCTTTCCGTGCCAGAAGCTGGTGCAATTCTTCCGTCTGCTGCAGCAGCTCCTTGTGTTCCTAAAGGGAGAAAAGGTGTGAGCAGCAGGACGAGCAGGATGCAGGCCAGGCTGCGGTGAACCACCCCCACCATTTCCCTCTGGGGCAAAGCTGCTGACCCAAAGGCAGCCTCAGTGTGCGAGGCCTGCTCTGTCCTGCCCACGCTCCTCCGTTCTCTTCGTTCTTGAAATAAAGTTGTCCATTTTCACAGCTAGCCACACTTGAGTCCAGTTGCGTCTCCTGTGCAAGGCAAGGATTTCCACGCGCGGCACCTGCCAAACGAGGCTGTGGGCAGACAAGTCAGGCACAAATGGGAAGTGTCTCTCCAAGGGCTGAAACCTGCCTGGCCAGAGAGGAGGGTGCTCAGAGCCCCCATGGCATGCAGAAGACGGGCACATCAAGGCTGGAATGTGCTTAGGGAAAAAATGATGTGACATGTAGGCAACTCTGGGGGCACGCGTTAGGGCATACCAGCTGATCACAGGATCACAGAATCACAGAATCATGATGGTTGGAAAGGGCCTCCAGGGTCATCAAGTCCAACCTCTGTCCCAGCATCTCTCTAACCACTACACCATCTTCTCAAGCGCCGCATCTATTCGTTCTTTAAACCCCTTCTGAGTGTTCCTCTGGGAACAGGCTGAAGGAGAAGAAAGGCCCCACCCACAAGTACCAGAGTGAAGAAAACCACACAACTCTCTTTGTAGATACGTGCCCTGTTGTACTTGAGACGGACAAGACACTGGACAAATTTAGCAGCAATAGCCCACTTTATTTTGTACCGCTCTCCTTTTACACTCTCTAGCTTTAGCTCTAAACCATCGTGTCACACAATAATTGGGTTTTGCTTGTTACTAACATGCTCTTATTGGTTAACGTTTCTTCAGCCCACGTGTCTTCGTTAGCTTCTGTCAACATCCTTCTTTTACGTTCTTCAGATTCCTCCAAAGCCGTTTATCTTCTTTCCAGGGTACGGCGTGATTTCATGGAGGCCAAAGCTTTCTGTGAGGCCTGCAGGGCAGCTGCCGGCCCCCGCGGGGCCCACTCGTTAACGAAAGCATCCTGCCACTTCACAACACACGTTTCGATTTACATCCCACCTTTGCAAGATACACTTTATTTCCTACTTGTTTTCGAAAAGGACGTGCCCAGCCTTGTGGCAAGGGCAGCTACAGGGTAACTCTCAGTGTTCCTTTTGTTCCTCTCTGAACAGACAGGAGGAAAGGAGACCCTGCTGAGGAGGAGCGACCTTTTGGACAGAGCCCACCATTCATCCAGCACCACTGGAGGTTGTTACAGGGTCAACAGTGCTTTGGCATCACCTTATTGATGTTTTATTGCAGGCTGTTATTGCCTTTTGCAAGCACCGGCCAAAGTTTCTCCTCCTGTGCAAGGCAGCTTCTTCAAAGTAGGAGAGGAACAGGAGGGATTTTGAAGCGGATCCCAAGTGGACATTATCCTTCCATATCACCCAGTTTGAGGCTAATTCTTAAGCTGCCTCTTCCATTAAGGGTGACTCAACCAGGATCTCAGATATTTTGTATTTTCCTCAGGAGGACAATTTTTCTCCAGCCGTGGCCTGGAGAGCCTGGAGGACCGGAGCCAGTGTAACACATTTGACCTCGATGGTTAAGCATGGGCGTCTGAAGACCTGGCTGGTGCTTTCTGGCATGCCTGGAAGCCAGGAACACGGCAAGATCACTCTCCTGGAAATCGCCGGTGTTGACGCTGTAACTTGGTTGTTCAGGAGAGGAAGTTAGCCCCAGACAAAACTTTTCCATGCCTTATTTTGGAGGATGGAAAAAGTAAATGCCTTCCAAAATGATTCAACAGAGGGAGCTTGGATTCCGAGCTTGACCTCACCTGCGGCACACACCTATTAGGGCTTCAAGCATTCTAAGCTTAAACAGAGACATCATCTTTTTAATGAGATTAGTGATCACTAGATTTACCTGTATCTTCGTGTATAATTATAGCAAATTTCGGCTCCAAACAATCATATTTTCCCATCACTGCGTACCAAGATGAGATTATTCTATGAGCACACGAGCTTAGACTGAAGGCTATCAGCCGCCCAAAACAACCTGAGCTGCATCCCGTGAAATCCTTCTGATTGCTGCTACTTAATAAATACACACTTCTCAAGATACTTTGTTTTGTACTTACATTTATTATCTAGCGGTTACTTTAATGTACCTTTGGGATAATCCATCAAAATACCCAAACAACAACCCCTTCCCCATATTTTCAAGTAATCAGCCCACTTACACTTACTCATTTTTCCTCTGCATGCAGGTTTATTTCACTTTACTTTCGATTAGACTGAGTGGGGATTTTATTTTCCTTATTTTAACCCGTTTCTTTCCAGAAATGAACTTTATTTCGGCTGTGACATGGCAAAGCACCAAAGCATTAGAAAAAAAATTAATGAAAACTGCAGTCCTTTGGGATGAAGCGTATGCTTTAATGCTTTGCTGAAATGAGGAATTTCAGCAGGGAAACGTCTAAAAGTTTGGGTAGTTTTCTCAAGAATTGTCAGCGAACAGATGAAACTGAGGTTTGATGCAGTATCAGCTGAACAGTACATAACACCAAGAATCCAGCCCCAACCTCAACGATGGCATTAAAAACCAGTGGCCAGTTTAACTGGGCTGTTCTTCCTCCATTTATAACTTAGATTTTTAACTATGTAACAGCTAAATTGTCAGCATATTTACTTTCACACTTGCAATACAAAAACTACCAAAACTACTTTTTTAAAAGTTTTAGTTCTGGGAGAATCCTCTCAGCTGCAAAATCAGCAGGTTTATAAAGTCAGTCACCCAACGACAGACCGCATCAAACAGGCCTTGATATGAGACAAAACTCAGGAAGATCTTTATGCTAGTTCTCTTTAATAGCTAATTATATTTTAAAATAAAACCAAAACGAGTCTTAAAAACCCCTCAGAACCGTTGCATATGAGCTTAATAAAATAACATTATATAAGCTTAGCAGAACAATGTATTTCTCATGTAAAACTGAGTCAAGCCGTCACACACCAAATCCAGACAGAAGAACTAGTAGCAGGACCTCCTGGATGCTGCTTGTTCAATTTCTACTTTAGCATCAGAACTATTTGTTATGCACAAACTAACTTCTCTAGGTAAAAGAACCTGAGAAAAAGTTTACGGTGTCAGTGTTGTACGTAAAATGGTTCTCTCTCTATTTCCAAAAGTCTGATTTGCTCTTCTGAAGAAATATATTCTGTCTTTCTCATGAGAAAACAGAAGGGGAAATGTTTTAAATGCTGAATAACTCTTAAAGGGATTTCGTGTTCCCATGGAAGAAAATTATCATGTTACACTGCCTTAGTATTTAGTTTAAGCTTTTCAATTGCTATAATTGATATAATTCTTTTAAGCATGGGAGACACCAAACATTTGGGGAAAAGAGACGAAATCACTGAAACTGCTGGCAGACAGAAACTAGAAATAAAAGCCAAAGGGAGAAAATTACCACCATAAAAATCCCTCAGTTTCTTCTAAATATTGTTTCTAGGTACAACATTTTGAGGCAAACATTGTCCACATCAGTTATCTCCATCAGGTAGTTTTGGTTGTCGATTTAACTTGAAAATTTTGAGGATGAAGAACATCTTGGAGGTTGTTCAGGTCTTAATCTGCAATAAGATGAGAGCAAGCAGAGCGCTATACTCGAGGTACCTCGAGGATTTCTGTGTCATTTGTTGTCACTAGCAGGTACAGTTTTATTCATTCTGTTGCGTTCTGTTGTTGTTTCGGGTTTTGGGGCAGGGAAGTGATGGTGGTGGTTGTTTTTTCCTTCTGCTTAAGTTTAAATGTTTTCTCAAATCCCAGTGAAATCAAAGATATTTGAGCATGGGCTTAACTGCTGTTATCAAATAAAAGTACGTACTTGCTTAAGAGCTTGGCTGAATCAGGAGCTTCTTGTGAACTCATCACATGTAACGTTCCCTCAGATCTTTGTCAGACAGGGCAACAAAGGACACACCAATCACAGACCCTTCCGAGACGCCACAGGGCAAACTGTTCTAACCCTGGTCACACGGTTTTCAACATTATGGTTTTTATACTTACATTGCCAACACCGTGCTGAAGGATGGCCACATGTTTCTACTCCATTGGAAAAATGTATTTAATAGTAGGAGAAGTGAAGACGTTTGTATGAGTTTCAAGCGGTTCTTCACATTCCTCACACCTTGCTTCGATTTGTTCACAAGTGTAGTTTTTGTCTTTATGGTATGAAGTCAACAAAAATGACATTTTGTTTCTCGTAGTAATAATTTACCAGCATTAACGATAAGGGAACCCACTATTTCTTTTGTATAATTAATGAAATTATGCTCAGGGCTGTATTTCTATGAATTACAAATGATTCCCATTACTAACAGAGAAACAGTAAGAGCAATGGAACTGCTGTCATTAAGAGAACTAATACCATGGATCAATGCCTTATTTACTAATACAAATTAAGACACAGCCTATCAGGAGCCAGCTTGCTCCAAAAGATGATGACAGACTTCCAGCCGTTGAGGCTACGTAAAGGATTCATAACTGGAGCAATTGGTGCTGACTTTTACAGAAAACTGCCGGGCTCATCCCAATGTGTTTCACATGAAAATGGCTCCATCGACAGCAATCGTTTCATGGCGATTTCACTCTGAATCCAGGCCTGTGCATTTTTTTTTTTTCATTAATGAATTAAATTTCACGTAGACTGAATTCCAAATGCATCCAAACACAACTTTTGAAGCTCATCTGCTATCTGCTCTTCCTTTACTTTTTCTTTCACTGTGGTAACAATTCACTGTTTAGTGAATTTGGTGCAGAATCAACAAAGCTTCTTGCTGTCAACGGAAACATGCTGAAGTGTTATAGGCTGTCTACATACATGCATAGTGCTAAATAAATGCTCTTTATGAATGTAAAAACTAACAATTCTAATTAATATATTGAAAATTCACTCTTTAGTAACATCAGGGCTGACACCTCATGACAGTACACCATTTTTGTGTACCACCACTCACCATCAAGTGAGGAATGTATCCTAATTATATATTACTGTTATGCCTGGAAATCATATATATATCATGTGGGATTCTTAAACAAAAACTTTTAAACATTAAAAGTAAAAAGTAAAAAATTGTTTCTCTTTTCTGAACAAACCCTCAAAGAAGTTTTCACATTGGATTTGGGTGGGTTATTTTTTTCCCTTCTTCTGGAACAGTGCCATTTTTTGTGGTTATTCTATTACTGCTAACCATCTTATACCACAGGATAGTTCATTTATTTCTAATACTACTACACAGAACTCTTGTATTTCCCCCCTCAAATTCTATGGGAAAATCTCCCCCTGTAAAAATAATTCTGTGTTCTTCTAGTAGCTATTAATGTTTGTTTTCTCTATCAGTCCCACTGGCATTATCATCTCGAGGCTCGATATGTGGGCACTCAACCTATCCTCTCATTATAAGTTATCAATCACAAAAAATAACATGCTTTATATTTGATGTATTATAATCTCTCATTTTCTGCTCATTATATTTTTTCCATCTATGCAACTGCAGCGTAGTCATTGCTCTGGTCATTTTTTTCACTTTCCTGTGGGCTGGTAATTGTCACCCTTGGATTTGTGGACGCTTTTTCAGGATGGGAATCAACCTAGAGAAAAAAGGACGGATACAGTTAACTTCATCAGGTAACAAAGATTTCACTTCATTTCAATACAGTCTTACTAAAATTTCCACAAGGTATTCTTAATGTGAAAAAATGTTTTTCAGAGAGTGATTACATTAACATTTTAATTTACTTTATACTTATATACCTTCCAAAGGATAAAGTAATCAGATTAGAGGTTCCCCGCAAGTTCTTTCATCAGACATCCAGTTACCCACATATTCATTTAAAGTGAATGCTCGTTCGCTTTCTCCACTTCCATAAATAACTTCAGCTTTTCTCAAAGCAATCGATAGATCGAGCATAGAATAAATTCAGGGCCCAAGAAAATGTCAGGTTACTCAGCTCTCTTAATTGAAGCAGTGTTCTTGTGTATCATACAGAAACAGAAGAGAGCCCGGTTGCAAGGCGCAAGAAACTACTCCCAGTGTCACAAGAAGCAGAGGAAGACTCCTTTTTTCAGGCAGGGGATAACACAGCAAACTGTTCCGCTTCTGATGTTCAAAAATCCCGCTCTTCCCAGATCTGGATTTTTTTTTTTTTTTACTTTCCTACATTCTGTTCACTGGTCAGTTCATCTGACAGTGAGGGCAGTCTACTTTATTTTTCTGGGCTGAATGTCTCCATGTAAGCCAACAGCACCATGTCTCCTAAATTAACAGGATATTTGCTTTTCAATCGACTGAAGCCCCTCGCTTTGAGAATCTTGCTCATCTCCACTGTCTTTTCCAATTTCTAGGAAAAGGAGATGAAACTTCCACAGAGCAATGGCAAGAGCCCTTTATGAAATGCAACTTCCATGAAAGTCAATTCATCAAAATAATGAGGCACATTATGAGGCACACACTCTTCTGCTCTGTCCTAAAGGACAATGTAGTGTGGAAATACATCATGAGTACGCTTTTCTGGAAATTGCAAGAATTTTTTGAATTACTTTTTCTTCAAAATACAGCATACTCAGTAAAGTGGGAGATGCAGATTCATCAATCAGTGAGAAACATCTGCTTTCTCAGTTGGAGGGCATATAATGTAATTACTGATGTAACTGATGTATACAGATGGAAAACTGCTTTTCCACAAACCGAAGTTCTCATAAATGCTCTCAGGACCTTATCAGGAGTGAGCTACTTAGAGACGAGCGGAGAAGCGTAAGGCTGAGCGGAATGAGTAACAATAATTTCAGAACAACAAAATTCAACAATAAACACTCACCTGGTTCTGACTGTCAGAATCCTCTTTTACTTCCTCAGGCTGAAGATCACCTTGGTAATTCGAGTGCTCTGCTCCCTCACCATTTTCTTCATTTTTCTTGATATTTAAATGGGTAAGCTCCTTCTCCTCTGCTTGGTCAACATTTTCTGTTCCTTCTGCTTCATCTTGATAAATCTCATTTAATTTCTTCTTGTTTTCTTCCACTTCCCTTCTTTCTTTAGCAGTTTCCCCACTTTCCTCTCCATTCACTTCTGGATATTCTTCCTCTCCTTTATATGCCTCCTCTCCCCTGTCATTTTCCTCTTCTGCATTTTCTTCTTCGTCTACTGTTTCTGCTGGCCTCTGGCGAAAGGAAAAAAAGCAGCATTAGGAGGCATTTTTAATCAGAACACTCCACACAACTCTAAAACGTGACCGACATCAAAATCACAATTGCATCATTACTGGGGAGTAAATACGGTAATTTGAGGTTTGTCTACATGGACAGAAAATGATCCTCCTGTCCTAACACCTCATAATGCACTCTCATTCTACACACAAAAAAAAAACGTTTGTGAGATTTAAATGTATTACACTGGGTTAATCCATTTGACCAGACTAAAAAGAACTGGAATAAGCTGGATTTAATTAATACAGCAACAGCTATTCCAGGTTCTTTGACACTCTAGCATTCAGTACATCCTTGTTTATAAAATCCTGTCACCATAAAATATCATACACCAGAAGCTCACAAACTGTTCCCAAGAAGCATTTGACCCAGGCCATGCTGGGTCAGCCACACCAGTCAGTCCTTTCGTGCAGCCTGGCTTCTTCACAGCCACAGAAAAGTAGCAAGAGACATGAGGTGGACCTACTGGTCACTTCCATAACTTCATTCTCCTTCCCAAAGACCCTTACCTAGGGTGGCAGGGTTAGGATTTGTTTGACATTTAGCAATGAATTTTTCCGACAGAGTCAGACCAGAGACAGAAGGAACAGGATCTTGCCCAGTACTGAAGAAGAGTAAGCAGAATCTCACTACACCTAAAGCTGCTAGCAGCATCATTTCATGACAACCTGGAAGACTGATGCACATACTATCTGGTTTTTGTCCTTTCTGTTCCAGTTTCAGCTTTGAAGATTCACCTCACTGTTCGGTGAACCAATGCCCCCGCTGCCAAGGTGACTTATGTACTTGTGCTAAGGTTTGAATGAAAATAAAGAGAAAAAACCTCCCACAGGAGCGACGGTGTCTGCCTCCCGCACAGCCTCATCAGACTCAAAATCTAAAGCAAACAAGCTGAGAGCAGTAGATTATCTGTTAATCAAAAGGGTTTGGAACTTTACTATCATTAGCCGCTCCTTTATGCAGGCAGCTATCTGCTACAGACCTGTACGTTATGTTTTCTAAAAATCTCTTTCCCTCACTAATACTAACATCTCAGAATAATTCCCTTATCACCTTCAACATATTAGTAAAAGCCAGTTTAGCAGTATCAACAATTGATTGAACCCTCTTGATGAAACCTGACTTTTGCTTTGGTATCTGAGTAGCAACGTAAGACAACTTTATTATGCCAGTGCACGATACCACACTGACACAGCTCTAAACAGGACAAGTTACTGCACTCTAATAATCCATAGTGTCACAAATTGCTAGAAATATTACACAGCTACCCAGCCAGATAAATAATGGCTCCATAAGTGCTTTCCAAAGTATGGTAATCTCTGCGTGGTTTTGATTCAAGCTTTCCTGTTTCACTTCATCTGGTAACTTCGAACTGGCCTCACTACCACTAAAATAAAAATTAAACAAGCCAGGTCTCCACGGATGCCTTCAAAGAAGGTACCATCCAAAGTAAACTTGAGCCAACTTTGGCACCTCCCACACAAAGATAGCAAAGAATCTGCAGATCCATAAATTCTCAGAAATTATCTGCTAGTCTTACACATGTGACCTACTAATTCGTTTTCAGTCTGCTAAGGAAATGAGCAGCTCTGGATTCTGACCAGAAACAGGAGAGGGTGGGACAAATTAAATGCACCAGACACCACCAGCTAGAAATAAGCAGTTGTGATTTTGCTCAATGACACCTGCTTGCTATGACATTACAAACACCAAATGAAGAGAAAGTCGGAAAATAAGACAAGTAAACCCAGGCTTTCTCAGTTAACTGCTGTGGTCACCCCAGATAATATTATTTCCAGCTTTTTTTTTTTTTTTTTTGTGGAAGCAGTTGTTGGCGTAAAAGCACAATGGCCATTTGAAGGCAGTAATGTCCTAAGGTACACCACTAGCTGGACTTGTTAGACCTTATCTGTCTAAAATAGGTGTGGATACAATTTTTTTAAGAGTTAAAACTGAGTAACATAGAAGATAAACGCAGCATTATTGAACCACACCCAGGAACTCACTGGAAGCTCACAGGGAACTGGCATGAAATAACATTCCAATTTCAACTAATTTAACGTGGCCTGTCAAATTAAATTGTCTGAAAAATAATAGTACAAAACAAGATCAGTAAAACAAATCCCACCACTGCAAGTATAATGTTTTTATAGTAACTGAAAATGTCAAGATAGCTGAGGATATTACTACAATGGCTATTACTATTACAGACAAAAATAAAAAGTCCTGTTTACAGCCAGTAATTGGAAAGCAAAACACATTTAATCTCCTTCCATCCTGCACTACATTAGAATGGAGATTTCAACCGAGTTCAAATCAACATTGATCCAGAGGAAAAGACCTTTCCGCAAGGGAATCTGAAATGCAGTATGGTTCCCTCTGCACGCAGAGTCAGAGGAAGGCTTTGAAATGCGAATACGGCCACGGACGATGCATTGCAGAATGCACAGCAGACCTAAGACAGAACTGCAGCGAGGGAATTGAAGGCCAAAATCATTCACCGAACCACACGTTGCTCCTTACATTAAAAGTAGACTTTCTGCTGGAGATGTTAGTGATTATTAGCCATGTATAAAGTACCATTCTCTATTTTAAGTACGCCTTCTTCGCCAGGAGAGAGATATACTTAGCAAAAGTTAGCATTTTCATATTTAGGGAAAGAGAATGTTTATGTGCATATATACATGCAGGGAGGAAAACAGAAAAAGGGAGAAAAGCAGGGTTTTATGGTCCAAAGCTTGTAAATGGTGTACACGCTTAACTTTACCTTCTTGAATTCCAGTGATTTCAGTGAACCTGAAACAGTAAGCTAAAGCCTGCGTTAAAGTGCTCGCTGGCTCAGGGTATAATGGTACATCCCGGCCATCCCTCCACCTAAAACTGTACAAAAAGCCTATCATGTATAGATCAAAGTTACTGCAAACTGTGTTCTCTCAGCCAGAATAAATCAGGATGGGCACACTGAAAGCAAAACAGATATGGAGATAGATTCAGACCTGCAGAGCATTACAGAAATTACCAGACTCGTTTCTAGAAGTCAGCAATGATCTGGTAGATGTAAGGAAAAGCAGTGCTACTGCACATCTTAGATTTTAGCTTTTCATTAGTCAGCTTTTAAATGACCAGAATATTCCCAGTAAGAGCTTCCTACGTGGAATTCATTGGTTTAACAGCCAAGACGGATGTGGGACTCTGCTGCTCCTCTTTGCACCACGAAGTCAGAGTGTTGGCTCACAGGAAGTCGTACAAGTACACACATCTGGGATTCCTGGAAATGCTCAGAGCATCTCAAATGCAGAGAACCAGCTCTATCACAGAATCACAGAATCACAGAATCATTATGGTTGGAAAGGACCTCCAGGGTCATCAAGTCCAACCTTTCT
>JAVSBS010012051.1:25936-65271 GCA_033124195.1 Coracias cyanogaster | reverse complement strand
CTGCTGCTCACACCGTTTCTGATCCAGGCCAGGATGCCCTTGGCCTTCTTGGCCACCTGGGCACACGCTGGCTCATCTCCAAGCCCGAGTGACTGAGGTCTACCACCACTCTGCAAACACAACTAAATGAACACGAGCATAAAATATTAGTATCAATGTGTCAACATGAGAGGTTCCAGGCTTGTAACAGAGAACACAGAGTGCTTCAAAAACTGATGCTGGAAGCACCCAGCCAGCTGCAGCCCAGGGTGACTGAACATGTCCACTGTAACAAACTACAGAATGAGTATTCCTGTTTTTAGTCCTGTGTCCACATGACAAAATAAACAACAGTGCCGCTTGAACCTGACAGCAATAGATTCAGGACTGGAGAAGCATAAGGTGATTATATTCTTATTCCTCAAGGTAATTTTCACAGCCTAATAAGCAGCTTCTAGAACAGGGGACATTTCTGGTGACTGTGATGGATTATCCTCATTCCTGCTATAGTCAGAACTACTCATAGTAAGGTCTGTAATTTTGCCTTTTATGTGGTTGCAGGAAAATAGGAAGTAACCTTCAATTTTGTATTGCTGGCTGCATCTTTTAGGTGAAGATGATGCTTTCACAGTTTCCCAATTGAAAGTACAGTAGCTAAAATAACTACTTTTCAAACGATACCTTCATGAATGTGAGCACAATTCTTTGCTTGTCATGGACTAGCAATAAAAAGGCTCACTGGCAAAAGACTTGCATCTATATATTAAAAGGCACATTCAACCAAAGGCACGTAGAACAGCTGAAGTAATTCTCAACTTCATGGTGGAAACACGTACCCAGCTTGCCTGCTGGAGACCTGACTTACTAGCAGATTGATGAGGAACTGAGTGAATTTCATTTTGCATTCAAGAAGTATGATTGCTTGATGGTATTTTTAATCTCAGCAAAAAGAGAGTGTTTAAAAAAGAAAGATGTATTCTAATTACACTCATCATGCTATCATTCATTAAGAGCTACATTACCAAATGCCATCATCATTCAAAAGCATTAAGTCAGGAAATCTTCAGACATTGAAGCATTTGGCTTCTTTTCCTCAAGGGATGCTAATGTAACCTCTCAGAAGGTTTGTACATGACTGATACTAGAATCTTGAAAAGTGCAGTATCACAAATCATTTAAGGTGGAAATTATTTTGTACCATTAATATGAAACATAATTTCTCTTTATTGAAGCCATTTGGAAATGTTTACTCGGCTAATGGTCACAACAGACAAAACAAGGAGGTGGAGAACTACAATCTTAATGGTCGCAAGCACCAGGATGCATACATCTCACAAATGCAGCATCAGGAACACTCTGATTGCACCAAACTTCTGCAGAACCGAGCTGCCCCTGCTCCCACCCAGCCAGGAACGCCTTGGAGCAGCGCCACACAGATTCCAACAGCAAAACATTTTGTTCCCGAACAAGATAGGGTTGCTAAGTGACAGCAGCCCTCTTCTCTTCCACATCATTTACAAAGCCCAGGCTCTTAAAAACAAGCAAATGAATAAATGAATAGTTAAGGGTTCATCAGTCTTACACTTCCCACATAGTAAATGTGCTGTTGTTTCTGAAGGCAAAGAAGTCTTTAGCCCCACATTTAAACTCCAATCTTTTTATGAGTTGGATACTTTTCTTTTTCTTTTTTTTTTTTTTTTTTTAACAACAAATGCAGCACCTGAGTTCAGAGTCTAATTTTTCATAAGATCACAGAATGCAGAAGTCTAACTGGAATGAAAGGAAACTATGTAACCTGAAGTGCAGAAAAACCTGCTTTTCAAACTCCATTCCTCATTTTCATTGTGTAGTGCATAATACCTTCATCACAAGACAACCATGGCAGAGAAGAAAACACCTGACCAGATCTTTACTCTTCTAAGAGTGCCTAAGATAACATTTTTCTCCATCTATTTCATTGACAATCATGTCCCGTTTTTTCCATATTTTCCATGTGTACATTAAAATTTGCCTAAATTTCACACCCTACAATACAGTATGATCTGTTGAGCATCCCTGTAGACCATGAGAAGATTGATAAGCATTTAAAAAGAAGGCCTACTGTGCTGCAAAAATACAGAAATATGTGGTTTTTTGCAGAAACACAGTCTTCCCCAGTGAATTAAAAATGCCCTAAAAGTTAAGTGATTTGAGAAATGTCTGCTCTAGGATTGCTAGATTTTTTTCAAGACAGGTGCACAGAGAGGAAACTTTTTTCAAAGTGGCATCACGGCTAGTTTTATAACAGAACTGCACTTGCAGGCTTCACTCAGTAGTGAAGTTGGCCAAACAGGCTTTAAAGAAAAAATCAGATTTTGCTGCTACAGCTTCAGAAATCCCAGTCAACCAATGCAGAACCCAAGGGAAGATGTCTCTTCTCGCTCTGAGCTACAAGGAACCCAATCAGAGTAAGTCTCCCTATCTCACACAGAGAAGCAATAAAAAAAATTAAGTGTAAATCAGTGGAGCTGAAAGAAGAACAAGCAGAGGAAAATCTTATCTGCTGGCTTGTCAGCACTCGAAATCCAGAAGGCTTAAAGCACAGCTGCATCATTTGCAGCAAAATTTGAGCAGATGAGGTTCTGCATGGATTCTTCCAAATGCCATGCTGAAATCCTTGCTGATGTAGTGCAAAATGTTTCCTCATGAAACGTTCCAGCTTTTTTAATCAAGGAATGCCTTTTCAAGCAGTCAGCCTGTTTTAATGTTGAATCAATGTAAACTTTAACATTTTGCCTTCAGCAACGGGGAAGATAAACATGATATTCTGTTCACTGAGGTGAATCTTGGGTCTCTAAGCAAAATGTATACTCCGTAATAAAAACTGCAAATGAAAGGTGCACATTTTCTGCTACTGATGACACATTCCAGCTGCAGAGAGAGCACCTGGGGAGCTACACAGGCTCACAGCGCAGCCCAGGAAATGGGGAGTAATGAGTGCTGTCAGGACGGCATTAATCAGCGGTCAGGTCTGTAATAATGGGAAGCAAATGGCTAGTGAAAGAACCCAGAGTGTGAACATCTACAAAAACCCTGAAAACAGTGCCTGTTAGACAAAGTTATGATCCAATGATTTTTTACAAATACAGAGAGAGGGAGATGGGGAGGATGGAGGGGGAAAAAAACCCAACAGATTCATTCTACATCGCTTACATCTTAATAGTCAACATCATATACCCCATGGCAAAGCAGGCTCGCACAACAACATGCTTGAGTTCCTTGTAGGAGTCCTGCACTGGACAACTTCATCTCCCATAACTCTCATGCTTACCCCACCTCCCAGGGGCTCAGCGTGGGAGAACATTTATGTCTATGAAAACGGATAAGCCAATGCCAACTTGCATCATTGTTTCAATACTATTACGACCAACTCCTAATTTTGTATTTCACAACTTGTATAAAATGAAAGATAAAGTAGTAGTTTGCCCTGAAAGCTTTACAAGTTGAAAAATTTTCTGTTGCAAAGAGTTACTTTGAATATATTTATATTACTATCAGCAAGCCCAAAGTAACACAATTACCATCTTAAATAAGAAACTTACATTGTTTTCCTACCAAGATCTGCAATAAAGCCACCTTGTTCCCTTGCTATTTGCACAATTGATTTCATAGTCTGTCATCAGTTCCCACAGATGTTGACACAGTGATGTAAACAACCAACCTGGAGTAAGTCTGCATGTCAGAAGAAGAAACCATCCATTTTGTACTTGGAAGCTGAAGCCTTCGTGTAGAATACAGAACAGACGGGTCTGGTTTGGTTTTAGGCAAAACACTGAATTTTCTTCCTTGATGTTCAATTACAACTGTCAGCTAGTCTGGAGTAAAGCAAATCCTGTTCTTTTCATGTGTTCTCAGCTGGCAGACAGCATTCTACAGACCAGGACAGGAGCGGGTGTCTCGCCAGTATTACACTAAGTTTAGTTAATGGCTAATCTGGCATTTGTTCAACGGCGCACTTCAAATGGCAAGACAGAAAGGTGCATAAAAAGAAAAAAGACTAAGCTCTATCTTCACCACCTCATTTATGTGCCTGATGGAAATGATGGCGTATCAGAAGCATCAGCATTCTAGTAAAAGCTGGCATGTAAATATTTATGCGTTGTGGAAGGTAGTCAAGCCCTGGCTGGCTTTTCCACATTTCTAGCAATAACAGAAACTACAGGTCAGATAAGAAAAAGCTGTAAAGCTGTACATCATGGAATTTATAACAATTTAAAATAGTCATTAATAAGAGCCTGAACATGTAAAAAGCTATATGCTTCCAAGGTCTGAGTAACCTCAGTTATTTGGGAATAAAAAGAACTCAGTACTAGTCAGAAGGACCTGATTTCTTGCCAGATTACCTAGGAAACTATACATGAAGCTTTGAAATTATAAACCAACCATGGCATGAGTTGCAATAAATTCTGGTGCTTTGTCTGGCTTTTCTGAAAATATGAAAATCAGATTATTAATAGTGTGCATGACTGATAGCCAATAAATGGGCTAATCATTTCTCCATTTGGTTATTACAGTGGTGAGACCAGGCCAGGATATACTTCAGGATGTCATAAGAAGCAAAGGCTAAGACGACAAGCAGCGTGCTCTTCCCAATGTCAGCACTATCAGTACAACCCAGCACATCCTACGTACCACAACATCTCATGATGACAACAGCAATTAACGGGGCTGATGAGCCCAATGTTGTTCAGCACAGAAGTCTAAGGCCAGAGCAGGTATTTGCTGGGAAAAGACACAGATGTAGCATTCCTTATACCAGGGACCAGGACAGTTATACTCTTGCCTCTCTCAACCACCTGACTGACGCATCTTTAAGAACAAGGTCTATAAAATAGCTGAGCAACAGTCCTTCCATTAAAGCAAATCACAGAATCAGAGAATGGTATGTGTTGGAAGGGACCTCTGGAGATTATCTAGTCCAGCCCCTCTACCAAAGCAGGTTCACCCGGAGCAGGTTGCACAGGATCACGTCCAGGCGGGTTTTGAAAGTCTCCAGAGAAGGAGACTCCACAACCTCTTTGGAGAGCTTGTTCCAGTGCTCTGCTACCCTCACAGGATGCAGTCTCAGAGGTGCCAAGTGAAGGAAGACAATCAGTACCCTTGACGTGCGGGCTGTGCTTTTACAAGTCCAGCCTGCACAGTCAACCTCATCACCACTGTCAGCTTGCTAGCCGCAGGAGCTGCATGGCCCTCTCTGCAGCCTACCTGTGCCAAGACTGTACCAAGACACAGTTACTGTGTTCCAGGTGCCCCACTTCACATTTCCCTTTGCTGAACTTCGTGAGGCTCATGTCAGCCCATTCCTTCAAGCTATTGAAGTTGCTCTGAAAGGCAACCCTGCGTATCAGCTGAAAACAGCAGTTTGGCTTTTCTACTGGGCTTAGATAAGGCTGCATCCCATGCCATCAGCCATCATAAGACCCATGAAGATGTTAAAAATTATCACACCCAGTATCAAACCCCGAGGACCACCATCCATAAATAGGGGTCAGTTAAATCCCAACCCACTGACCTTGTAATTCCCACCAAAACAGCCAGTTTTTCATCCATCTGGTAGCCCATAAATCCAGTCCCTACCTTCCTTAAGGATATCTTCTGCCCCATATCTACCACACTTCCTCTGATTTCTCCTACAATTATGGAAATCTATGAAAGCAAGATAAATGACAATAACTGCCCTCCCTTTATCCACAGAGCCAGTTATTTCATCGCTGAGGCAAAGAGGCCGGTTAAGTATGATTTGCCCGTAGTAAATCCATGTTGGCTATTCCCACTCACATGCATCAGTTTCCATTTCTCAACAAGCTTTGGCTTTCCCAATCCCACCCCTGCATGCCCAGGCAATGTCTCTATACTGCTCCTTAGCAGTCCATCCCTGCTCTGCCTACCACACTCTACCTCTTTCAGTAGGAGGTCAGGAGTCCTCTGTTCAAACAGGCCTCTTCTTGTTTTATCGCACATGGGGATAGTTCTTGTGCTTTGAGGAAGATCAACCAGATCTCCTGGGGCATCCTTGCATAGGATCCTGCCTGACAGTTTTCCGGACAAGCCAGAATCTGCTCTCCTGAATTCCAGGATATTGATTTTGTTATTTGCCCTTCTGATTCGTTTCAGGGTCTTAAACCCTATTGTCCCACGGACACTGAAACTAAGGCCGACACCATCACATCCCCAACCAGTTCCTCTGTATTTTTTAACAACTATTTTTAACCCCCTCTCTCCCAATTGTTTACAATCTCACATTAACAACTGTTCCGCTGCACTGAGCTGACCACCAGAAAGCCAGAAAAACGCCCAAGAATCCCTTATGTCATTGGGATTAATTTCAGCCTGAGAAATCTATTGGGTAAACTGTGATTCCTTGCACTGCAGCATGGATCAGAAATATTATCTTGTGGCCTAGGTGGCTGACCCCAAGACATTATCAATGGACACCAAAAGCACAATGCAACATCTTGTGGACTGGACACAAAGTTGAACAAGTTGGCAAATACCTGCAAATGCGTAAGATGAAAATGAGGACTATCTTCTGAGCAATCCACTAGCAGAAAAAAGGTAATTTTTCAGCAAATAATTTAAGGAGTTCTACTCTCCACTTCACTGGAATAAACTTCAACTTACCTATATCCTGCATTATTTCAGTTCACAGGGGTTTCTTTTAAAAACAAAGTAAAACAAAATAATCTTATGTTTAGTTATCAAGACCTATTTATTACACGTAAGTCTTATGATTAAAAAAAGTTGACCAAGTACCATGTTGTTCCAACAGAAGAAAGTGCTGGCAGCTTTAATAAAAATCAGATAAATCCATTCCTGTTTGTGGTTCAGGACTGCAGGAATTCTGAACTCGATTCTGTGCCATAGTCCCTTCGCACTGCTCCACCAGCATAAAGGAACTGTGAGTCAGGTGCGTCTATTTGGTAGGTTACAGAAGGAGTGAGTCCTGATTCTCCAAGGCCCTATAAAGACTCTCAGAGCAGTTCTGAAGCTGATGAGAAGGTAACTGATATTTGACACGTTAACAGAGAAAGGAAGACTTGCGAAAGCTCCCATAAGGAAGCCACATCCTTGAGCTGTTACAATCATCCCCACAGAATTATGCTGCACACTTGAAAGAAATTGCAGAAAGAAAAACAACACACAACCAGTGATCCTGAAAAAAAAAAAAAAAGCCATTTATTTAAAGCACAATCAATACCTGGTCCAGTGGAACTTCTACACAAGTATCTTCATCTTCCTGCACTTCAGCTGCCCCCCACATTTCAGACCCCTCTTCTCTGGCTTTGTAAAGATCTTCACCTACAAGGGGAAAGATGCAAAGTGGAAGAAAGTGAAGCCCAATTGTGACACTGTGTGGCACAACTACTGAACTGCATTCAATTCTGTTTCTGAGAGCAGGTTTCTGAGCTGACCCACCATTCCCTATGCAGTTCTTCTAATGAAGTTTTCAATCTCCCATTATTGTAAAATTGTTTTCCTTTTTAATAACAAATACTGACATGCTACACCATTTTGGGAAGGGAAGTAAAGGGAAAGGAAGGGAAGAGAAAGGGGAAAAGGGAAAAGGGAAAAGAAGAAGGGGAAGGGGATGAGGAAAGGGAAAATAAAGAAAACAAAGACTGAACAAAGCCCTGGATCTGAAATTCTTGCACTTCTGGTAAAGGTCAGGAGTCAATCTGAACTTAATACATTATATCAACAGCGTATTACTTCTGTTTCTACAGTCAATGATGGTACCCTCTAGTAACTGGCATTATAACACATATCTAGCAAAAATCTCAGGCTCTAAATCAACAACAAACATGGTGAACCAGGACAGGAGTAAAAGATTAACAGAAACATTGAGTTTAATGCTACTCCCCACCCTTGGGCACATGCAAGCGGAATTATAGCTGAAACTCCATATCCACATTAAAAAAACCACATACTCCTCACTAAAAAGGTTAATGATTCCAATTATATTCAATTTTGCAAATATTTTACACTATTTCATTTGAGTATTTTTTCCCCCCAAGTGTAAGTAATAACTAGAGGTCTTTGAAGTTTCTAATATGGGTCTTTCAGTATCAGCTAACTAGGAGAGTGAAGATAAGTACATACAGAAAACAATTTCCCAGTGACACACATTCCTCTCTTCCTTCCCCCAAAACCAAAACCAGCCTAGAAATTAAAAGCGCAGGTTACTCCAAATCATCTCCCTCTCTGCATCCATCTAGGAAAGATAGATGGTCCTATGATGATGTGTTCATATTCAACATATAAGCAACTACAGTAAGAGCGAGGAAAAAGTATTTGTGCAGTTTTGGGCTAATTATCAGTTCTTCATAAAAGTATGTGAACTTGGTAATATCAACAGACCATGTGAATTGTTCTACACGGCTGGACACTGTTAAATAAACAGCCCTAGTGTTGCATAGAACCATTCACAGAACCATTGAGGAGGAAAAATAATGGATAAAATAACAGGACTTAGAGAAATCTGGAGTCGACCTGCATAAAAAGTCAGCATTCACTACTCTGGAAGTGAGTTTTCCAGTTACTTTCTCATCATTACAAGCACCAAGGGAAGCGTTTATGCTGGGAACAAAATTCTGAGGCATATCATACCACTGCAAATGGCTAACTGGAGGGATGGTGCCAGCTCAGCCAGATGGTCCTAGATGTCTACTGACAGGCCACTGACCCAAGCACCAGAAATGAAAGCCATTCTCACAGTCTGAAATGAAGAGGCAGAAATGGTGAAGTCTATGGATGGAACATTCCAGAGTGGTACTGCCAGCTGCATCTTAGGAGAGAGATTTTAGGATGGACATAGCAGCTTGAATATCTGAGCATCAGTCCTGCTGGAGCCTCCCCATCCCACCAAAAGATCTACGCTACTCATCCTCTGAAAGTACTGGTGTTGAAAATACCACAGGGTTCTTAGCACCATTGGCTGGATTTTATCCTTAACATCTCACACGTCTTGAAAAAGGTCCTATCTTCATACTTAGCATGGAAATGATAATTTTCTTTTCATACTTCCATCTCAAGAGTTGAGTCTCCATTTTAAAGCATCTCTCTGTAGAAGAGCAGATCAGCCTCAGGGCTATGCTGAATAATCCAAGACAAAGGCAGGCATGCACTATTTTCAAAAACCTTAATGATGAAACCAGGAGGGAGAGAGGGAGAAGGAAGAAGCTTCTACCCAGGTCATGCAACTAACTTTACCATTCAAAACAGCATGCCCAAAAAGCTAGTAACAGGGGGATTTCAGTAAGTAAAAACTGAAATCCCCATGGGATTTCCTCCAGGGACTTTCTAACAGGTGTCTGCCCAGAAAGCTGGTAATAAATGAAAAGAGATTAGTTGAAAAACCTTCCAGCATCTCTCAAGAATACCACTGTTCATTGGCTTGCACAGAAAGCACTCTAAAGTGAAATAGCATTCCTGTTTTCCACAGAGTGGAAGATACCAAAACTACTTGGGGGTTCAATGGGAAAGAAGAGCAACCACAGAAGTCACCAAAAAAATGTCAGGGACAGAGTTTTCAGCCAAAATGGGAAAATATCCTGGTTTTGGAATGGCTATATTCTTTGAAGAAAACAGGTACTTAAAGAATAGCATATTTCAAATGCATACAACACAAAAGATCATTAGTTGGTTTCTGAAAAAAGATTTGTTGTCAGAAAAGGCAAAGAAGAATATATTTAAGGAAAAAAGAAAATTAGCAACAGAAGGGAAATGAATTATTTACCTATGCACAAATAATGAGAATATGAAAGGCAAATGTCCAAAACATGTGTGCCACTACCAGTCAGAGAAGGAAGAAAAACACGTAGGTCTGAAACGTGTCAAAACAGGTGAAGAAAAAAAATAACACAAACTAAAAAAAGTTGTAACACTTGAACAAATAAAAAAATTCCACAGAATTGGAATGAAAGGAATGAAATTAAATTTTTCATTAAGGAATGAAATTAGTCTTACTCTAAGACATGCACTCTTGGCTTTTGGTATGAGAAGTGAAAAGAAACATAGAAGTTGTAAAATAATTTACAAAAAATTAACTTGATTAAACGGAGCATTAAGAAAACAGCTTAAAATGTAAACATTATTAGTGTTGCTATTTGACTTCAGCCAGAGGTATTTACACTCTTGGCATGTGAATTTACAAATGTCTGGAGGAGGGCAGCTGAGTGAAAGGCCAACATATTACTTGTTTATGTGATTCTGGGTCAAGATTTTGTCAGCAGGCATTTGCAGACCACATTAATCACCATTATCAGTGCCGGGAGTTACTCAGCACCTCCCAGGCAAATGTGTGAGGCTGGGTAATTTTGCCGTATATTTTATAGGTAATATTTCAGAAATGGTTTTTGGTTTAGAAGAAAAAAAGTATCAAAATTCTTATTGATGCAACACTTCACATCTCTGAATCATTAGTCAGCTTCTAGACACATCTCTATGGGAGGAAAAACAAGAAGGCATTTTAGAAAATGCTATAAATTACAGGGAAAACACATTTTTGCAAGTCTTCTTTCTATATTGTGATGGGCTTATATTGCAATCTCTGCTGAAGTTAGAAATAAGTAGTGTATCTTCATGAAAAGAGAATTCCCAGCACTTCCATTAGATGGAACACTTATGCCTACCGAAAATGGTTCATAAAATATTGTAGATTAAACGTGCTCCTCATACAAGAGCTAGTTCTGGCTTTCTCTGCCTCAAACTACTTGAGAATTCGCCACAGCTGGGGTCATGGCACTGTTGGGGCAGAGGGGCTCTAAAAGCCCTAACATAGGAAGGTAGATCCAAGCCTTCCAGCCAAGCTGTGGCATACTCTGTGCGTTTGCTCCAAGCTGAGTAGAGTACAGCGGCAGCAAAGGATTCAACTCTGAGCTCCAAAATGTCTCCCTACAGCTTTGCTGACAAATATAAATCAGAGGATTTATTTCAGGTAGGTTCTTGGTTCTCCATGCCACAGGAAGTGCTGCTTCTGTCAACAGGCCAAGCACAGTATTACTGAGAATCTCCGCATCTTCTCTGAGGACATTTTTCCACGGTGGCCAGACAACCAGAGATGGGAATTGTTCAGGTTTTGCCAGTCACTGTATGAAAACAGACTGTCTTGAGCTAAGAATCACCACTAGTTTTTATACCCTAGACAGAGAGAAGTGAGGTAACCTAAACAAACATCTCCTATTATTTCTGGTTATTTTAGAGCAGGGTCATGTTCAGCAATCCAGGCAAGAAGGGGAAAGAAGAACCTGCAGAAGATCACAGGACGGAGAAGTCATTCAAGAGGAGCAGCCAACTGGAGAGAAACAATATGCAGAGGCTGAAGGATATGGACACAGACCGAGATGAGAAGGGCACAGTCATGTTAGAAGGAATGTGTGGAATGAGGAACTGTACAGGAACAAATAGAAAGATGAGGAAACACAGGTGGAAATTAAGGGAAGAAATTGGGTCCTGTGCACAAAGGTTATGTGCGGCGGAAGCTTGAAAGAATGAGAGGGGAAGAAAGAAGAAGCCAGCAGGTACCCATGCTAATTTAAGCTTCTTAAAGGAATCTTCCTTCAGGAAAGCCTGGGAAGAAAACCATCTTTTCACTAGTACCTATCTGCAATTGAATTTCTATGTTCAGATGCTCCTACCCACATTTATGACAGAGGTGCAGCAAAAAGCAACAATGAAGAACTGCTCATTGTTGTCAGGCAAGTATTTTTCTTGATGTCTTATTTATTCCTACAACAAAAAATATTTAGTAAGACTCTGGATAGTGGTACAGTCTGGGCAAAGAATTCTTACTGCATTTTTTTGGCTTCAGGCTGAAGGGATGAATGAAAACTACAACAGCAAATGCTTTCCTAAGGAGCTTCTTCATGAGTTATCCTCTACCTCAACTTTTCTCCAGCTCCATAGTCCCACAGAGAGAAAGACTGATGAAATCTCAAGAGGATGCAGACTGCTTCAAGCTCTGAATTCTCTAAAGCCTTGTGAGGGTTACCAGGAAAGGGAATGCTTGGAGTCTGATAATGGCTCAACCGAAGAGAGGCTGCTAGTGTCTGAAAAAAGCAGTAAACCAACTCAACTTGCCCTAAACAAAGCCAAGTGACACAGGTACACCTACTTCATGGCTAATCTCCAGAGCTAGCAGCAATGGAGTCACACAAATAGGAAGAACAAGAGAACATTTTCAGCAGAAAAAGGTGATGGAATTACATGAGGGAGGATGTTCTCAGGAGGCTTAGCTCTTTGGAAATCAGGTCCAGAGGGCATGGGTAGGAGAAAGGCAGAGTGGTCAATTTTGGATCAGACCCTTAGAAAGGATGGCGACCGACAAATAGAGTGTGGCGTTTCTGATTTTGTACTTGGCCAAGGTCTACTTGGTAAAGTAAGTGGCTTGGTTCTCAGCTGGTTTCACCAAAGATAAGAAAAGATGGTACTGTGTTCCTGCAGTACTTCCTCGCTTCTGGGACTTTGTTGCAAATGGACAAATAAAACCAATACAATGTAAGACAATATTAAGACTGCTGTAAATGATGCTTCTTGCATAACGGCTCTTTATAAACAAGGATCTTCATCCTCAGAGTTACCTGCTCTGTCCTGTCCCTCACCCACGCCAGCTGCGCCGGCTTTGCAGCCCCTGAGAATCCATTTAGGTGAAAGCGAGTCCACTGACCATTCAGGAGAGGTTTGTAGCCATTTTATACTTCTGGCTAACCTCCTTATAGGTACGGAACAGATTAATTATCAGCAATTATAAATACCCAAACCATTTTGACTAACAACATTTCCCTTGGCACATGTTACCGGCTGTCTCCATACACACGTGCAGTCCCTCAGGGCCGTACATACAGAAAGAAGCGACGAATTGGTGTGTGTGGAACTGAGCAAACTCTGGCTAAAGTGCAAAGATCATTGTCTGTCTGATGCTGTTCAGCATTTCAGCTGGAATCCTTTTGTACACTTTGATAAATAAGAAAACTATATGCCTTTATTAAATAGTAATTATGTTATACATGGAACTATCTCGTAAGAAAATCTATATATTTCAAATAATTAAGCAAATCAATAAATGGCTTTTATGTAAGCTCCTTTCCTAACCAGCATTAACTGTAAAACACTTATAGCAGCACAAATTACAATATTATACAGTCATTAATGCATTTCAAATTTTACGCTGATTGAAGTTTAGCAGTAGGGATAAAAAAAAATTGTTATAATAGCCTGCCCTGAATATTTTATGGAAATCAGAGGCATTTACTAACTGCAAGCTCTGTATGTAAGCAAGGAAGTTAATGTAACTATAAAAAAAAATTAATGTGGCTTACCACAGAGGCTGCCTCATAAAAACGTTAAGTCAAATTAAAAACAAAATATAAAAAATTTGTGGCTCATTAAATTAAATAGATTACCACGAGGAATAGGGAGGGTAAGTGCATTTATGGCTGTCTACAAGATAATTTTCTTCTCTGTTTTTGTTTGTTTTCTTTTTAATTTCAAAGTATCATTGTCGTACAAGGCCCATTTCCAACAAAAAGCCACTGCCTTGGTGACAGGTTTGCATGTGTGTGCATGCCTGGGACTTCTGTCATCAAAAAGCAATGGAATTAAAAAGAAACTGGTAGCAATATACACATTAAACTGTTGGGAATATTAAAAAATACATCTTTTTCTTCACCTGATCCTATCACAGCCTCAAGCTTCTGAGCAATTTGTTGTTCTCTTCAGAAAATATTTAATTTCTAATAAGATTTCATGCCATTATAGATTGCGGACATCTGATTACCTCAACAGAAATTGCAAAAGGTGCTTCTAGAGGCTGAGCTTGCATGCAGCAGTCTCCTTCGCTGATAGGAAATGGGGCAATGCTAGAGCAAAGGAAAAGCTGCCTCAGGCGGCTGCAACAGCTCAGTCATCCTTCTACATTAACAGCTGGAAAAATGAAGGACCGCGTGTTATGAGCTTTTTTTCTTCTTTCTTCCTACGTTGGTCACTCACTTCATTTATTCTCCATGTTTCCAAGTATCTAATTTATTCATTTTTTAAAGTGACAGATCATTAAGACCATTTGCATTTCGAAATTAATAAAGCAGCTCCTCTTCAGCCAGATATTTTTCCATTCCTGTTCCAAAACTCAGCCTTCTCTTGGGTACAGCTGGGTCCCAAGGGCTGAAGTGTCACAAAGCAAATGCAAAAACCCTGAAATATCTGTCCTGGTCTGGTCATTCCAAACCGAGTATCAGTCCACCTACACTACATCCCGCAGTGAGTTCCCGCTGCCATGTTTTGCTTGTTTTATGTTTCGCAATGTATTGATTTTACTAAAAGCAAACGCAAAGAAACCCACCATCTGCTCCACGAAAAAGGCTGCAAGGTTGGCCATCTTCTTCATCCCCCACTAGCATTAGTATATTCTGGCTACCATGATTCAGCACGGGAACGGTACAGACCAACAGCAACACAGGTTCTCATTTCTTGCTATAGATTGTGATTTTACCTCCTATTATGTGAGGAATAAACCTATAGGACCTGTAGAATCTCTGCCAATAAGAAACAAGATGATCTCTCTTCAGCACAGTTTTTGTCTGCTTGGAAACACAGCAGTGACACAGTCCAGGTTTTAACTGAAGAGAGTTTTTTAATGCTAAAAGCTGCCAGCAGGAAAACAAGGACAACAACAGCTTTAGCTCACAATGCAGAGCTGATACTCAACAGTCCAGGTTTATACTCTTTGGCAAGTCCATAATTTTATTGAAAGCAGTTCAGAGCAAGATAGCAGGGGCAGTTGCCTTACCCGATGTTCTGTGCAGCTTTCCCTTAAATTAAGGCTTTCCTGTTCAACTTACAGAACATTCTTTACAGAACGTGCTGCAAACCAAAACATATGTAGGTTTGGTTTGGGTTTTTTTTGTAAACTTTAAGCCAAGATGCTGATAATTAAATGTAGCTTTGGTGCCCAAATTCTGCTGAACCAGCTGCACTAGCCTGAGCTCTAAACCTCCTATTTCCAGTTGCAATTACTGTTACATATAATATGCCCAAAATAATTCAGGTTTCTACCAGTGCAATGAGAGTCCAATCGTAACATTAATAGCATGCCTTCTAGGTTACAAAAACTAAAGCACCAGCTCAAGTCTACTGGATTTGCTGTAAGAAGTGGTGAATTTAAATCTTGCACAAAGAGCTTTCAAAGACGAAGAAATTCTTTAATCGTCTTGATTTGAGAGGATTATGACATGTAATATGAATGGCATGCTGGTGAAATTCTCAGTGTATTAAAAAACCATCTGAGTAAATACATAGCTAGCCCAACTAAACTCTGTTGGAAAATTAGGTTAAGCTTTAAATACATTATAAGTATAATTCTTCAGATGTTAAGTCCCAGGAAACAATTACTTTCAAACAGTCTGGCACTCAAAAGAGAGAAAATTAGCAGGGAAAAAGGATAGCAAAGTACATGGGATACGTTTTCTACTGTGAAGATTTTCTTTTTATCTATTTCCATATGCCCCAAGATGTGCATGTGTAAACTGATGGTGCAGCTTATTGGTTTCAGATTAAAATAAATTAATCCCACATCAGTGAGAGCCAAATGCAGCCAATTAAAATGGTCTTTTTTACTGTCCATCAGGAAAAAATAAAATAAGAATTGTAAGATGGTGATAAGTGCTTCCCTTACCCAATCCAAAGCGTTTGAATTTGAAGGAATTTTTTAAATAAACCTGACAGCCAACTGAGGAACTGCAATGAGCCTTCAGAGTACGAAGCTATACTGATCAAATCAGTACTTGGGAGCAATCATTATCACTGTGCTCCTGGGGCTGGCCTCTAGCCCTCCACTAAAAATACATGTCCCTTTCAGAGTAAGACTCCTCACTCTAAAATGAAACTGAAAATGCCATCATTGAAGGCAGGAATTACATACATGATGCATCCAATACTTCAGCATCTAGTCTGAGCTAGATTTCTAATTTCACTGAGAGAATGGGCCATCTGCAGACACATCTGTCTCTCCTGGTCGCTGGAGCCTGGAAGCCCAGCTTGAATTAATCCTCTAACTCTCAGTGTGGGGTAGGCAAGATGCATCTTGCCCTCAACAAGCGTCCAGGAGCAGCAGGATCTGAAAGTGTACCACAGTCAAGAAACCTTGAGGATTTGCTCTATCTTTCTTGTTGCCGTGGGGAAACAGATTGAAACAGACTCTCCAAATGAACAGCCTTTTCTGGACTTCAGTTCATGCCTTCTGAATGGACAAAGTGAGGCCAACTACACTACAGTTGGAGTCTTTGCAAATAATCCTCTTTGAGTATTTTCTATGTAGAGTTTGGATGCTATCAGCCTAAGCAGCACCTTGGTTGATAGGCAGCAATGCAGACGGACAACGGATGTGCTGAGAAGTCTGGTGTGCTTGTGCCTGCTCTTACTTTTCCTCTTCACACACAAGGGCAGAGCTTACAGCTGGATATTTCTGACCGGAGGTTGGAAGGGAACAAAAGCACCACTTGCACACTTCCCTCTCAGTTTCTGTTCCTCAAACAGGTATTTGAAGCAGTCTTCAAAAGGCACGTGCAAGCTGCAATGCTCCTTTTGAATCTAGCAGAAATACTACGGCTAATCAGCTGTATGGTGCTAATTGCCTGTCTAAGAAGGAAGCTGCATCTCATATAGTCATCTACAGGTGAAACAAAAGGGCTTTAATACAGAATAAAACACTCCCGCTACCAGCTTTGATGGCACTTGCATTGTCCACTTCAGCCCACGACCCACGCAGGAAAACATCTCACCCAAAGACAAGGTGACAAACCAGGACAGAGTGAGGGAGAGACTTTATGGACAGGTAGACATTTCAGAGCTCTACACGTCCGGAGAAGGGGAAGAGCTTGCACTAATACACTGAGCAACAGCCCTGTCAAGTTGGACTGGGTGTGAATGCAGCTCTTCGGTATATGAAGAACTGAAAACCGTAGGCGAAGAAGAACAGTACCCTTAGAAAAGGACAGGTACCCTTCAGCTGCCCTCTGGATCCAAACACCCTGTCCCAGCTCCTCTCACACCCAAAGCAGAGCACGGTGGGTCCTCAGCATGCACGTCAAGAAAGCCTGGAAGCACAGGGTAAGCACAAATGTGCACACAGCATGTCTGGCTGCCAGTGTAAGGCATGCTCACTTGGTTGTGTTCTGAAACCCAGAGGCTCAGTATCTTTAAACATTCACATAAATGAAGCGCTTTTTTTGTTGTTGTTAAAAATTAAACAATGGTTCTTTAGTTTTTAACAAAATTTGACCAGGGTTTGCCTGCTGGTTTTCTTTCCTTTTAACTAATTAAAGATTCTGGTTGCACAGCATTCGCATTAACTTGTAAGGAATACTTAAAATGCAGAAACCCAATATTCTTTGCTCTGCTGAGTTCTCGCCACCCTTCCATTATTTTAATACAAACTACACTACAATTGTACAGAAAACTACTTCTGCTTTAAAACGTCATAGGCCATAAATCAACCATCAGAAGGACATACAAGAACTTTAAAGAGCATAAGTACATATATTTAATAGATACGTTCAAGAGAATAACTTTGTATTAGTCAGAAAAACGTTGTATTTCACACTCACATAACGACTGGGAGCTATAAAGCGCTCCGAAAGAAAGCCACAAAGCTATGAATTAAGACTGGAGTGAAATCGAAAGAAAACGTTTCAAGCGATGAAGTTCCTTTATAGAGTTGCCTGTTGTACAGCTGATGCAGTCTTGTGACAAGTCTGCTCTTCAAAACCACGGCACGTGTCCCCATCTGTGGTAAAGCCACGCACGGCTGAGTACAACAGGAGGAGAAAACAGTCAAATGAGAAGGGCATGCCCTCTCTGCTCCCCAGCTGAACCAAGGAAAAGGCCTGTAATAACCAGGTGGAGGAGGAAGCAAGGAAAGCTTTTGTCTTCCTATTCACCACCTCTGACCCTGTGCAGCGGCTCCACAAGAGCCTCGGTAAACCAAGTGTTTCTATGGCTGCTCTCTGACATATCCTTCAGCCACATGGAGGAATGTTCAGAGAGGTGGGAACAGCTTAGGAGGGCTGAACTGCCTCCTATTACACACACTCCTCTTGATGGAGATGCTTCACTGACTGCAGAACGTATCTAGGCTCAAGCGGTTGCTCAAAGTCGAACAGATAAACTAAGACAGAAACAGATCCTGGTGAATCAACGCCAGACAGAAAGGAAAGACCAACAAAGAGCGTGGAACAAAACCAGAGGGAGTCAGACAAAATAAATGCAGTGCCCCAGGGACCCAAGAAAAACCATCAGAGAATAAGTGGAAGAGAAAGCAGCGTAAAGAGCAGAGGGAAGAATGACGAGGGGTAAGGAAGGATGGGAGAGGAAGGGAGCACAGCAAAGTAGGTGGAGAGGGTGCAGGGAGACCAGACTGATAGGCAGTGGAAGAGTTGTCAGAAGCAGCTTGCCACAGCTACCATGGGTGCCATAGGACGCATTAAACAGCACCAAAGTTTCCCAGACCCATAAAGCTTTCTCCCATAATTGCAGGAAGGAGGAAACAGTGGAAACTGCAGGTATGACTGCATCTGTCACAAACGTGGGGTCACCTGACAATTTTGCTGCGCTTAGAAAATGTTGATAGTCCCACTAAGTAAATTGACCTGTACTACCCGGGTTACCTTCCCTACTTTAATTACAGAAGTACGCTACAGGTATTGCTAAGTAACAAAGCACACTATAAGTTTATCCTGTTTCCACAAAAAGCAGGATCCTGGCTCTGGACTAATCCAATCCTCTCCATTAAGTCTGATTCAGCCAGACATTAGCTAAGAACTATTTAAATGCCAATGTTTTAACCAGAAGTCTGTTAAAAGCTATTTCTGTCAAAAGAAAAAAAATAAATGCAATAAGCTTCCTACTGAACTAATGGAACACTCACACCACCCTAGAAAAAGGAGAGGAACTTCAAACATTTCCGCAGCTGTTTCATTTGAGCTGTGTGTACATTTTATATTTTAAACGGTGCCGTTTATGATGGACAGAAGCATCCTTCACAACATCACTTGGTAAACAAAGAAGAGGATAAAACACAAAGGTGCAATGGGCACAGGTTGACACTTGACCACTGTACAGATCAGAGGCTTTTATATGGCTCGGCTTATATATTATTTTTAGAAACTGTTTTATCAAGATCACTGACATTAATCGATTCTTTCACTTAATACAGTAATGCAGATACTCCCATACGATCACATATATGCTGAATAAATTTCTGGTCTGGAATACGGCTGTGTGAAAGGCGTATCAGCCACTAGTAGTTGATACAGTTAGGAATTACATCCTTCCGAGGTTTTATCATGAGCTTTTAGCTCTAGTCTTGCAACAGAGACTATGGATTGTGTCACGTGGAATGTGAACTGTGTTATTCACATCATTGAATGATGATACTGAGAACACCATGTGTGTGAAAGTGAAAACTGCCATTAAAGATTAAATACCAGCAGTGAACAAAACTGAATGTTTTCCCAATGATTTGCGTGGTGATTTATATATTTTAGGTTTAGCATAATAGCTCCTTCTTCAGCATAAATACATGTAAAGCCTTGACCTTCCAAAGCCACATGTCCATGCTTAAATTTAAGCACATGAGTGAACCTAACAGAGACACAGTTAAGTGAGTATGTGACTGATGGATTTGGTCTCTTGAGGAACATGCTCTTTTACTTTTAAGCGATCAGGTGCCAGAGTCTCAGCAGAATAAATGAAGCCTAGACTGTATGCTTAAAAAAGTTAAGCACGTGTGTTAGCGTGACTTGGTGAAAAAAAATATATAAATACGTGCTTATGCACACTCTATTTTGATAGTGGTTTATCCTGACTTCAGACTCCATGTCATCTCCTGCAGAATCCCACATCTCTTCTTGCAAGAACCTTTCATGTGAAGCGCCCTTTGCCACTGAGATCGCCAAATTCAGATCTGACAATAGTTACAAAACCTTCATCTGAGCCATGAGAAAACAAAAGCAAGCCATGCTGTGGGAAGCAGGGATTAATTCAAAACATAAACCAAATAAAGTGAGACAAACAAAGGAACAGAGATCTTGATACACTGACTCACATCGCAGGATCATCCATCTCTTTAGATACATTTGGAGAAGAAATGGACTCAACTTATTTGGAAATTTAGGCGGTTATGTGTGTTACGATACAAATGAATATCTTCACATTTGTGCCCAGAATAACCAAAATATTTAAAACTTATATTCAGTAATATACTGAGACAGCAGCATATTTCGACTCTAGCAGCAGAAATTAGAGATTAACGCTATTTAAATAATTGACCTGAAACGAATCAAGAGTGTAAGAAAAAGAGTATTTTCTACTTCACATCTCTAATTTGCCTTAAGAAGCCTATTGATTTACCAGTATTCTTCATTACTAAATGCACGGTACACTTCATGTCAGTCACCCTAATTTATTGCTAGAATTCCTTAAAGTAATTTGTTATGATTTTACCTCATTTCAGAGAGCTAGAATGATGGAGGGAAAAGGAAGAAAAGACAATTCATTCCCATCTGTGCCATGTGAAAACTGTCACGCTCTTCGTGAAAAAATAAAAATTAATGCTCTAACCACTACGTGGTTTTAGTCAGTTTTAAGCCTCCACTGACAACTTTTTAAAATAAAGTCTGGTTTTCTAAGAAATAGAATGTAGCACTGTAGAAATTGTTGTAGCAGATCACATCTGTGGTTCACCCACACCGGTACCCTGTGTCTGACAATGCCAGTGCAGGATTCTTTAGGTGAAAAAAAAAGAAAATTAAAAAAGATAACAACAAAAAGAAAACAGTACACAGACAATAGCTAATCTATGCTTTGATTTGAAATACCCTTAAGTAGCAATGGGTTTAGGACCTGATATGTGAATTTTTATATTGCATATACAGTTTGTTAGGAACATCTATCATAATGCTGGGTATTATTCTTATCCAACACAGTATTTTTAAATAAAAATACTTACTTTCTGAGGCAACAAAAAAATCCCAGGTTCTTTTGTATCACGTGCATTTTTTCAGATCCCTAACCACATTTTTTCTTTCCATGAGGTTTTCCTAGATCTATAACGCCCCTTTCTGAGATGCAATTTCAAAGAATCACAGATGAACTCAAACCATTGATTTGATACACCATGGGATATTCACTGTTCTTTATCTCTACATATCACCACATTTAATACTTTTTCATGACCTCTGCTACAGTGTCAGAAAAGATTTTCACAAACCTGGCTTCATCAATGTTGTTCTACACTTTTATCACTGAAGTAGCACCCTGTAAAGGATTTCGGTTCACCATTTACCTACCGCTGTGCATTGCTTTTGCTTTACCAACACTGACGTGATATCACATCATCTAGATGGTCACATAGCTTTCTGCATAGAAACTTCAATTTCTTCTTGCAAACGATGAACGTACAATGAATTCTTCATCAAAAAACCTTGCAACATCACTGAGCACCCTTTCATTCTGCACTTTTATTTATTATTTGTCCTTGCCTTCTTGATACATTCAAAAAATTCTAACGAGGAAAAAAAAAATAGTTATTTCCTCAGAAATAGGTTTATTTTCTTAGAAATAAGTTAAATGCTCTCTACCTATTGCCCCCTTCATGCTGATTGAAACTTAGAACAACAAGAGAATCTGAAAGGCTCCAAAAAAAACCAAAACCTGGTTCAGTCATGAGCAAGAAGTAAGCTTCTCCCTTGTGCACCACCTCAACAACATGGAAAGCATAGCAGACAGCAGTGACTACCTATCAGATGTCCCCTAGGGATAAAGACAGACAAGTAGAAATGGAGTTGGGATGTCTCCTGCAGATCATCTTCTTCACTAGGAGCGCTCCATGGGGTTAATCAGAACAAATGTTGTCAAAGACAGCCTGGATGGGTGAGGAAGCTTTCCCTGCAGCAGGACCACGGCCACTGCAAGACACAGGTACGAGAAGTGGGCTTAGCTTACAGATTTGCTTGAAGACCTGCCCCCTCAGGATACTGATTTCTGCAAAGTGCAGAAATGAAGTTTACAACTGTGGGCTGAAATTCAGCATCAGTGGCAGCTATGTTTGGAAACAACCAGACAAAAACAATGACAACACTGTCCCTTGACCTATGGAAAACTGGAAACAGAATCAGATGAGCTGCCTGGTGAATCTTTTCTAAGGAGCACTGAAAATGATGACCCTCATGCATTCTTCTTCTTTCAAGAAGGTGGTAAGTACATTCTGATGTACTCCATGGGAACAAGAGATGGGCAGGCAGGTTAAACCCAAGCAGCCTACTGAGCCGTGAACAGAAAGCTGTAGGATACAGATACATTAGGTCTGGGTATGCAAATATATTCAATGTTCGCATATTTCTAACATTTCTTTCTTCCCTGCTTCATTGGTAGGATAAAGGTTACCTTAGTATGTCAAAAGCAGCAGATAGAGAAGCCAGCCACAACCTGGCCTGCTTAAAAGAGACAAAATAGTTTGTTTCTTGTGTTAGCAAGGAAACATGGGAGGGATGCTTCCTCACTGCGAGCTCTTTTCTGGTAGGGAAAGGTCAAAACTGAACCAGGTGACTCTCCTGTGATGCACCATAAAAACAATGCCAATGCTGAGGAAGGCAGAACGTTTTAGGTTTTGTTTACTTCAACACATCTACTTGTTTCTCGGCTCCCTCACCGACAGAACTGTAGTCAGTGGGCTCATGAAGCTGATTCCACTGGTGAGGTTCTCGAGGGAAAGCTTTTCAAGAGGACTACTCCGCTGACTACCTCTGTTCCAAAATGTACGTCAGCTGGCTAAGAACTTCCACCTCCCACCTGCAGACGGGTAATTTGGTGGAAATACTTAATCAAGCTTTGTGCTATATTTAACTCGACAGATATTATCACAGGTGAAAAATATTCAGCTAATGAGAAATAAAGAAACAAACTCGATAGCATAACAGGCTATCAAGTCACAAAATAAAATGTCTTTGGCAGTTTAACATGTTCACAAATCACACAGCAGTAACACTGACCTCTGCAAACCTATGTTTTTACGGTCCCACTGGCTTTCTGTCAAGGGCAGTCTTTGACACAGAGGGTTGGCCGGGCAGGAGAACATTGAATTTGCAGCACTCCACACTAACTGCTCACAGCTCCTACAGCCTGTCTGGTCTGTGCTTCAGGCAAACTCCATCTTGAGGAGTGACCGGAAAAAAATGCTCAGGAGATTTAGAAGATGACCTTTGGGGTCAGTACAGTGTACTTTCTTCGAAATAGAATCATTAAGGTTGGAAAAGACCTCTAAGATCATCAAGTCCAGCTGCCGACTCAACACTACCACAACACTTCACTAAAGCTACCTAAGTGCTGACTCCAGTGGAGCTCCCACGCAGGGTCAGACCAGAGTGGAAAGGCCTTTGCTCTGATTTTTGAAGAGCGGGCCTCCTTCCTCAGATGTTGCCTGCAAGTCCCTCACAGGCAGACAAATATGGGCAAAAAAGTGCAAGAGCAATTTAAGGATCCTTCACATCCCGTGTGGAGATGTTTCTTTCCTAGTGGTTTTGACTCTCCAGAGAGAAGCCTGCTGTTTATTTATATAGGAAAGCACAATGAAAAGGAACATAGAGTGATAGACTTTCATGTGTTAACTCCCCTTTTTATATTCAAAGGATTCAATAGAAAACAAATAAAATATCTCTCTGCATGGATAAACCTAGAAAAGTTACTGAGTAACACATAACCTACTATTAGTATATTGCTCAAGAATAGTTCCATCTGTAAAACTACCATCACTATTAATAATTTTTTTCAAAATTGGAAAAGAAAGGCTATCTCCAGAGATTGTGAAGGACAAGGGTAAATTTAAACAATTGTAGCTATAAATCTAGACATTTCCAGTCTCTCTGAAAGGCATTATTGTATCCTAGGGAAATATATACCAAGTACATGGAAGCACTGAATTTCAAAGTAATTGAGTGGTGTTAGTACCAATAACAATCTTAAAGGTGCATCTTAGTGCTTAAAGTTAATGATGAAACACATGGAATTTTTTCTGGCACATGAATTATTTTACTATGAAATAATTTCCTGTATTTTTGTACCACATTCACAACTACAACACATTGAAAAGTTCTTGTATACAGTCACCAATGGATTAAACATTGTGAATTTTTAGATTTTGCCACTGCACCTCAAATGGCATCCACTTCCAGAAGGGCATTCCTGCATCCCTTAACTGGTGACGCACACCACTTGCCTCAGTGGATCAACAGACACCTCAGATGTTTTGCCAAGAGCATCAGCTCTTGTCAAATGTTTGGGTATCTTTCCCAGCCTGTTAGACCTCAGACAATTCAGAAAATAAACTGGGTATAGATGCCGAATCACCGTCTCTCACGATGAGACACACCTATTTCAGAACCACGTTCAGATATATTGCTTGGCTACTATGACAAAAACTATTGGAGCAAGTACAGCTGTACCTCTTCCAGAGAGGGGAAAAAATCCACAACAAACCAAAAGAAAACCTCTGTGGGTTTAAGGAACCCACCGCACTTCCTTACAAATTTCCAGCCAAAATGACTAAAGGGAAAGAAAAGGGACAAGTGGGATCTCTCTCCGTGCTCCATGCATCCTTCAAATGTTTTCCACACAAAGATAAACCACTGAATAAGAAAAATGTGATGGCAAAAAAGCGTTCCTTTAAGTATTTTAAGTGTTCCTCTAAGAGCTAACAGACTCAGAACAACTGCACATGGTTTCTCATGTGAAATGGTGAATACAGGGCACTAGCTACTATTATTGAGGGCTTGTAAAGCAAAATGCAGGAAATGGGACATCCTAATTTTGCTCTAGATAACAGAAAAAAAAAATAGTCATACTTAGTGCAAAGTACCAGAAAAAAATGGAACCAGAAGGGAAAGGAGAAAATAAATTATTTTTTAAAAACCATTAAATTTAGTTTTCATCATATGGCAAAGAAATACATTTAAGCTGAACGAGAATAATGTAATAATAAGGATGCATCTCTTGATAAAATACAAGCAGGGCTGAAAACAGTTCTGACTGGCTCAGTATGCATCTCCTCCATAACCGATCCACTGAGAGCAGGGATTGCACCCCACCAGAAATCCATGCCATGGAACGGGATTTCCCATCCCATGCTGTTGTCTGAAGTTAACCTAGGCACTTATCTCCCTCAGCAACCGCCGGCAGCACCAGCTAGGCCTATCTAGACTTGCAGAACAGCACTCGCATCAAAGTGCCCGTTCCCACTCCTGCAAGCAGGTCTTCATCCATAGAGGACAAATAGAGGAGCACAGAAAGAGCAGAGAGCTGCTCCCAGCACACGCTCTAGCTCAAGCCAGAGACTTGGGAGCTTTGAACAGCTTCTCCTCGTTATGCAAGACTCACACAGCATGGAAAAGCTGAAGTGAGGAGCAAGCAGTCACTTCTTCCATACATTTAGTGGATTTTTAACCATTTCTATCAGCAGGGGGAGCAGGAATAGCACTAAATATGGAGAAGTAAGTATCTCCATATTCGCTATCTACCAAAGTCAGATTTGTCTCTTAGACACTGCCTGCTGAAAGGACAGAGAAACTGATGCTGTTTCTAGTACTCTTCCCTCCACTGGGAAACAAAGAAAGCAATCGGAAACCTCTGATAACCTAATGCAAGGCCAACAAAGGCAAAGAACTGATTTCTCTCATCTTGGCAAGAGGGGTCCATTTGCTTCCAGAAAACATCTGTGGAATCTTTCCTTACAAAAACCCTCAGGCCAGAACAAATAGCATATAGAAAATCACCATAATGGCACTACACCTATCAGAAAAAGCTGTGTGGCTTGGCTGTTCTTAATGTAGGAGCTCTGTCTGAGATCTGTCTAGTCCTAGAAGAGGTCCAGAGCAGTTCAGTACTCTGAACAGGAGACTAGGTCAGAACACGGGGCTTTTGACTTCTCTATAAAGAATTTGGTACCAGCATCTTAGAAGCCAATGCATCTGTTTCAGAAAAAAAAAGAAAACAGCGCAACAATTGAAGATATCCAGGGGGGACAACAGCCTAAATGTGAAAACCTTTCCCTGCATTCTCTGTGTCATAAATAATGATTCTGAGCCTTTAACAATGTAAGCCAAGCATGCAAGGTCCCCTCCGAGAGGTCAGCTCTGGTAGTCTCTCCCTCAGATATTCTTAATATGCAGCATTCAGTCTGTAAGAAGCGGGGATACACCACGGTGATTCCAAAGACACTTATATCTTCAGTCATTTCATGAGTTACAACGGACAAACGCTTCCAGCCACTTTCATTATAATTGTTGGTCTTCAGGAAGAAAAAAAAAATTGATTGAAAAAGAGTTGGCTAAAATTATGTCCACTTCCCAGCAAGAGGATAGAATGGTATTTTAATCAAGAGTAAAATAAACCTGAAATTCAACAAGCTAATTCTTGAAAAGAATTATATTACAAATTATTATATTTCATTGATCTTTTAAAACTCAAATTTACAAACCTGCTCCTGACTCAAAGTAAACTTACAAGTCATAGTTCTAGATAGATGTAAAAAACTGTGCTGCTGGATGACACGTACTAAAGTTTTAGACCACAATTTGTTATTGCACACTTAATTACTAACACTTAAACAGCAGTGAGTAGAAAAGTCAAACGCTATGACAAGTAGCATTTATTTCTCCTGGCAGATATTAATTCACCTGTATTAATGAGTTTTGGAACTATTACTAATAAGGACAAAGAACCAACCCAGCATGGCAGTAATATCTGTAGCGAGGGGACAGACTTCTAGCTATTAAAAACAAATGGGAGGGAGGGGGAATATCACACCATAAGAAAAGCAGTTTCTCAAAGAGGATGTTTACGACTAAATTTCTAAATTGCTGCCACAGCACAGTGGGGGAGAAATCCTGAAAGTGCCTCCCACAGCTCTGCTGTATGATTAGCCGCAGCAGCTATCGGCTCACTGGAGTTTGTGTAATTCCCCCCACCATCCAGTAATTGTGTTACACGGAACCAGGCAGCTAACCAGGGATCCTCAGGGACAGCGAGGTGTCCTTTGAGCAGACCAGGTCCTTTTCTTCACTTTTTCGCAGGGCAGAACAGTGGGAAAATAGTCAAAATAAGTTTTCTGTTATGCTTTTATCAAAAGCATAAAGATAGGATCATATCAGTTTAACTTCCAAGGTATACTAAAAATTGTATACAGCCTCTTACGGTATGTAAATGAAGGCAGGAGTGAAAAGAATCATAAAATTGTTTAGGTTGGAAAAGACCTTTCAGATGACCGAGTCCAACCATTAGCCCAGCACAGCCAAGTCCATCACTAAACTGTGTCTTTTAAATACCTCTAGGGACGGTGACCCAACCACTTCCCTGGGCAGCCTGTTCCAATGCTTAACTACCCTTCTGGTGAAGAAATTTTTCCTAATACCCAATCTAAACCTCCCCTGGAGCAACTTGAGGCCATTTCCTCTTATCACTTGCTACTTGGTTGAACAGACTAACCCCCACCTCGCTACAACCTCCTTTCAGATACTTGTAGAGAGCGATAAGGTCTCCCCCGAGCCTCTTTTTCTCCAGGCTAAATAACCCTAGTTCTCTCACCCGCTCCTCATAAGACTTGTGCTCTAGACCCTTCATCAGCTTTGTTGCCCTTCTTTGGATACGCTCCAGCACCTCAATGTCCTTCTTGTAGGACCAAAAACTGAACACAGTATTTGAGGCGCAGCCTCACCAGTGTTGAGTACAGGGGGTCAATCACTTCCCTGCTCCTGCTGGCCCCATTGTTTCTGATCCAGGCCAGGACGCTGTTGGCCTTCTTGGCCACCTGGGCACTGGCTCATATTCAACTTGGCTGTCAACCAACATCCCCAGATCCTTTCCTTGCCGGCAGCTTTCCAGCCACTCTTCCTCAAGCCTGTAGCGTTCGCATGAGGTTGTTGTGACCCAAGTGCAGGACCCTGAACTTGGCCTTGTTGAACCTCATTCAACTGGCCTTGGCACAGGTACATTTCCCAAGCAGAGGGAATTTTTGTAAATTCCGTTCATCAGAGTAAACAGACAATTCAAGAACTATACAAGGATATCATTCCACTATTTCACTGTTTTAACTGAAGATCAAATACGGTGTTTATCTCAGTACTGACCATTGTCTTGAAGGACTCCTGTGGCAGTTGTTACCCTTACTGCCTGTTTCACTTTTGTAGGGTTGTTAGAAACGTGTCGTTGGGATGCAGAACACTCTGGATTCTGGCTTTTTTTGTCTTTCCCTTTGGTAAGCTGAGGCGAGGAACCATTTTCTCCCAGGTCACTGGATCCAGCAGTAGATTTAGATTGCCGATCATTTCCCTGGAAAGAAGTGTACGTAATTATCACTGATGAAAATGACAAAGCTTCTTTTTTTCATTTCAGTATAATTTCAACCTTTTAATCCTAAGGATGGATATTGGGTATTGAAGAAGCATATTAATTTACAGTCAGTACAGTTAAGTGATATCGTAAACTATCCAGAAATCCATAACTATCTCATCCACACATGACATGATCCGTCTGGTTAAATGCTCCTCAACAACCCCCAGAAGAAAATAACACATTTTTTATATAGGAAATAATGTTTCATTTGATTAAAAGAATGGCTAGGTGAATCTATACCCGCATGCATATGACAGGAAGCTATATCTTGTCTATGCATACGTGCGGAAAGTCAAAAGATGTAACGTATATGACTTGTGAATAATTCATTGCCTGTGTAAATGAGACACGGGCATTAATCTAAGCGTCAAAAGCAGCTGGAAGAGGATGACAGTCTTCGTGTCAGGCCAGAAAGGCCTTTCATTCTGCAATGGTCATGGAGAATTCTTTTCACCTCACTGCTAAAGTTAAAAGGTAACACTATATAAAATCAAAATCTTCCAGAAAAATAAGTCCTGAACAGAATCCCATATCTCTTAAAAAAATCCTGCGTATATTTTTATGTGATTATTATAGTTTTCACATATTCAGTAGAAATCACTTCTGTTTAAAATATCTTACTTAAATATCATCTAGCCTTTACCATCCAATTTACCAATCCCACCAAATCTACCACTCACCCTTTCTCTATAAAGAGAAATGAGGGCACAGCAATATTTTAGTCTCTTCTAATTCAAACTGGAGACTGTTACTCCCAAGCAATAACAGTAAAAAAGTGTAGCTATCAAATTGAAGCAAACAACTGCACGATTTATACCAGTCCAGGTGTTGCATTAGATATTTAAAAGCAGTAGTACATATTCTTGCCTCCTTAGGTTTTGACTCTTGTCATCACAGTGTGTTGCAATCCCCATGGAATGAAAGCAAGCATCAAATAATTTTCTGTACATATGTTAAGTAATAATAGAAGAGGCAGGAAATGAAAACTGTTAATGAGTTATTTTTACAAATGCTATAATGGCAAAGCTCACTTTTTAAAAACAAATACCACTTGAAAGTATGTTATTAATTGAAGTTTTATCTTCTACCAAATTTCAACAGAATGGAACAGAGACTTGTACATGTTATGGCTTATTTTGTTTAGTGGCTCCAGGGGATTTTGTTCTGTTAACAATGAATGGACCTGGTCAACTACTACAATTACAATGACAGGCTGTGAAATCTGACTCTCTGCTGTCTTGTCCTTGTAAAATAAACGTCAGTTGTACAGAACCAGTGCAAATAGGTAACTTATATTTTGATCGGACATTGTTTTACATCCACAGTGGACTCATTTTGTACAAATATAAATAGCTATACAAGATACAAAGCAGTGGAGACTCAAGCTGTGTATTTAATGGTTAGCTAGGACAAAACACACCAGATAGGAAACAGGTTTAGGGCCTTATTTAGGCTCAGCATGCAGAAACACTGTTTTCTGCAAGATGTTTTGTAAAAGTTTCTGTGTTTGTCCTTTAGGTATGTAAGTTGTGAATTTGTATTTGAAAAATAAATAATCAAATACACAAAGATAGTTGACAAGGTTTATGGGAAAGACCTCAAGGCAGCAGCTATCTTTGCTATGGAAGGTTTTATAAAAAACAAAGCAGCCATTATTTTAGCTATATTTTCTCAGATTTCTTTTTGTCTAATTGATGCTGCAAATAGCTACAGATTCATCAAGCTTTAATAAGCACACCACCAGGTGGCTGTGGATTTTTCCTCTTCATATTTAATTAAAACCCAAAGGATGGGGACTTTCCATCTGCCAGATTAAGCAAAATTAGAAACAAACTTATTATGGCACTTGATACTTACACTGCCTTTGGACTTCCGAGATCCCACAATCGGAGGTAGTACCGAGGCTTTGGAACTGCAGAAATAAGCGGTATCTTAGAATTGTGTCCACTCTATGTAGACACTATGTATCTATAACCACGTCAGATAATACCTAGTCCGCTATGGCAACAGTTAATTGTCTTACTCATTGCACATTTTTACTAAGAAACACTTATTTCTTATCACTCAACTGTATTTAAAACTAATGATTAATAATCATTAACTTATTCAAAGAAATGCATTCTCTACAATGTATCCTTTAAATACTGAAAATTTGCAGAGCAGTATTCAGTGAATTACTATGTGACCAACTATTCTAATGAAAAGTTCCAGCAATTTCAACAAAACTCTGTTTACATCAATCGGTCAACATAGCTTTTCACTGTCTTAAATTCCTTTGTTGCAAATGCTGTTTCCCAAAATACTTTCAAGTTATTTATATTGTCTACGGTTCCTCACTAAAAAAAAACATAAATTACATCCTGGTTTATATGCAGAATATTGGACAAATTCTCTAAATGACACCGATTTGTGGGACAAATTTCCATTTCTTTCCATTTATTTCAATAAAGTGGCTCCCAGTTTTAATGTTTTCCAAAGATACTAAAAGCCCATGTTTCCCCTTATAGACACCTGGTTTAGGACTCTAATACATGATAATTCTAGCCTACAAAAAAGAAACCCAAATGTAAAGCATTCTTAAGAGAATATATATTTCACAAAATATTACCAAACAAGAGTAGATCTAGACTGGTGTACCCAATCTCATTGAGCTGTGCACATTTGTACCCCAGGAAAATACAAACAAATTAAACCAAGTCAAAATAATCCTTTCTCTGACATCAATTCTGTGATACACGATCAATGGCATGTTTATGACATTAAACAGTCTTCTGAATTTCCATTTTCTCTTTTGGTTTTTGTTGTCTCAACTTCCTCAGAAGTTGTAGTTACATTTTTGCATCCACAGTAACCCATCTATCCCTCCCTCCCTTCCACCCTCCTTCCCTTCCTTCCTCCCTTGTTCTCGGAATGATGATTTTGTACTTCACTGGCGGTAGTTTGTTCACAAACAGGCTCAACATGAGCGATCAGTGCACTGCAGCAGCAAAGAAGGCTGGCAGGATGCTGGGTTGCATTCAGAGGGGCATCACCAGCAGAGATAAATAAGTCATTGTCCCACTTTACTCAGCGCTGCTCAGGCCATACCTCCAGTCCCGTGTTCAGTTTTGGTCTCCACTATACAAAAAAGATGTGAACAGGCTGGAGGGGATCCAGAGAAGGGCCACGAGGTTGATCAGGGAACTGGAAAACCTGACGTATCATATGGCAAGTAAAAGAAAGGCTGAGAAAAATGGGTATGTTCAGCCTTGAGAAGAGAAGGCTCAGGGGAGACCTTATTGCAATGTACCAGTACTTGAAGGGTGGCTACCAAGAGGAAGGAGACTCCCTTTTTACAAGGAGTCATATCGAAAATACAAGGGGTAACGGCTGCAAGCTGCTCCTGGGAAAATTCTGATTGGAGTCTAAAAGAAAATTCTTCACAGTGAGAACAATTAAACATTGCAACAGTCTCCCAAGGGAAGTGGTGGATTCCGCTACGTTAGACAGTTTCAAGACTCATCTTAAGAGGGTGCTAGGCAGTCTTACTTAAACTATACTTAAGATTGGACTACCTGATCCTCGAGGTCCCTTCCAACCTGGCATTCTATGATTCTATGATTCAAACTGGCACACACAAGCGTGTGAGAAGAGTATCACACACCTACAGAACTTACCCCTGTGGTCTTTTCACTGTAGATTTGCTGAAGAGCAGATCACCATATGGCAACTTCTTAAACTTCTCTCTACCCACTGCAACATACATTTGCCCATTCTCCAAGTCTGACCCATTCTGAACAAGTTTTCCATCTAAAGTATAAAGTCTGAAAAATAGGAAAGTGCTTAATATAATAAACCTTAACACGCAGCAATTAAGAGCATGGAAAGCTACGTTAATCTCAACTCACTAAAGCAGGTTGAATTTCCAGATATGAAACCCATAAAGTACAGTGGATGTCTTAACGATCAGTCGCTACATAAAAAACAAAGACAAGGAAAGACAGAGCAAGCTAAGGACCTAAATCACATTTTATATAAAACTAACAAAGCATGAAGCGCAGTGACAGATGAGGCTCTCATAATTTCTAAAATGAAATCAATTACTTTGCACTTAGAAGGCCTTTAATGCCCTTCCCCTGATACCTTGTTCTTTCCTAGGAAGCATATTTCAAAACTCAACATTCACCGTTTTGCAATTAAGTTTTAAATGCAGGAATGTTGAATGGCTATCTTAACCGCCTTTGTAGAAGCCTTCTGCAGGAGCTACTATATGTGTTATTGATACATTTCAACACAATGTAAGGAGATATAAAATTATATATACACCAATATAATGAACCTTTTAGGGAGAATATCAAGAGCCTGCCTTGAGAACATCCCTGGCTTATAAAGTGCAAAAATTTTCAGTTGAATAGAGAAAAAGCTTCTTAAGTTCATACACATGCTGCTACAACCTTGCATAAACACAGGGGAATAAAAGATGCGGCTTGTAGAACCAGGAATCACAGAATAGCTGAGGCTGGACAAGATCTCTGGACACTGCCTAGTTCAACCCCTCTGTGCAGAGCAAGAGCAACCAGAGTACGTTGTTCAAGGCTTTGTCCAGGTGTATTTTGAATAACTGCAAGGATGGCGACTCCACAGCCTCTCTGGGCAACCTGTTCCAGTATGGGATGACCCTCACAGTATTTTTTTTTCTTCTGTTCAAATGGAATTTCCTGTATTTGTTTGTGCCTGTTGCTTTTTGCCCTGTCACTGGACACCACCGAGAGGAGCCTGGCTCTGACTTCTTCACTCATACTCACCAAGTGTTTATACACATCAAGATCCCCCCGAGCTTTCTCTTCCCCAGGTTGCAGAGTCCCAGTTCTCCCAGGCCCCCTCACATGACAGGTACCTTCAAGCCCTTCATCTTTGTAGCCCTTTGCTGCACTTGCTCCAGTGTGTCCATGTCTGTCTTATACTCCCCTCATGAAAGTACCTTGATCTTCCAGCTGCCTCCTGCCATATAGAAGTACTTTGGTTTTCTAAGTGCAAAAACTTGAAGTTCTCAAGCGAAATTGCAGCTTTTTAATATCTCCATCACACTGCTGATTCCTTGCGAAGAGGTGAGCTAACTCTGAAGCATCCCCTTTGCATTACTCGTATTAACTTTTTAGTGCAAACATTTCACAGGTATGCCAGCAATTCAAAAAGCAATTTATATTTCACTGCCCACAGACAACATCAGTTACATGCAAGCAATGAAAATAAACCAAGCAATCTAAAAATCAGCAAGAAGCCTATTTCTGAATTAATCTCACTGTGTTTTGCAGGATTACATTTTGCTTTGGGAAACTCAGGGGAAAAAGAAAAACAGTGTACTGCAGTTTAAGAACTGCTTTATATATCTGTGTGGTGCTGGAGGTAGACACGGGTACCTACAAACATGACTAGGCTTTTGTTCCCAGTCCTTCACTTTGCTGTGTTTTAAAGTTGTATTTAATGCACAGAAGTTGTTTGCTTAATGTACCTCCCAAAAATGTTATGAGTTAACTGGCAATCTCTAGTAGTATTTTTCACTCTGGAAATAGTAATCACAATAAGTGAATCAAACATAATCAGTCACTGAAGGTGAAAGTGAAATTAAAAACACGCTTTAAAAAAAACCCAGAACTTCAAATAAATAAATAACTATTGACTTAAGCATCACACAAGTTTTGTGACACTTACTTCTGAAGCCTTCTAACCACCCACCTGGCCACAACCATTCATAAACCCGCTGGGTTCTCTCTGGTTAGTATTATGCAACAAAGATGTCCTTGTGGTCACTTCTTCTGGGAGATGACCTAGGGCTTGTCCTGAGGGATATCAGTGGATTTCCATTTTCCCTCCTGAATCCAAGCCAAAAAGTGGCAGCCAAAACAAAGCAAGAATACAGGCTAACAAAGGAGGCAGCAAAGACACAACCTGCAGGACCAGTGTTCCCAAATTCCCAGTTGCTGATGCACCAGATACCTGTGCACCAGGTTGCTGCACCCCAGCCCCTTGCACAATCTGGAAAGCAGAAAAGCTGCTTTCTCATGGACTCCTCTCTCCTATTTCTTACTTGCATTCTTATTCTGTTGGGGATATTGATATTTTTTTCTTTTTAAAGCTACACGTGAAACTGCGTAAGACTTGGTATCTTTGTGCGTCTTTTAATAACATGGAAGAGAAAAACTGCCATATCTGTAATGTAGGTTTTCATCATAGCACTCACCCTTCCTTAATGAGATATTTTATCTTCCCAGCATCAGTGGTCTTACAGGACCTCCCCTAATGCTAAAATAGTTTCAGTAAACCCCAGCAATTAATGTGTAACTTATTAAAGAACAACAATCACTTTACTAATGTATTTAATATGTATTCCTAGTATTTTAAGGAAAAGAAAATGAAAACTGGGTTAATAGAAAACCAGAAAAAGGAAAACATTAAATAATGAAAACCATAATGTATGTTATCTTAGTTTTTAAAGGATTAAAACTGAGCATTGAAGAGAACTCAAAAGCAATCCTAGCTATGTGCAGAATGATTTATGCTTTCATGGACGTCACGCAGTTTCACCAAGGAGTGACACCAAGTCATGAGAATAAAATGTGAAAGGCCTTTAAATAACTAAAGAACTTGAGAGCAGAAAGAATTGGTATGTTGTAAATGGCTGTTACTTTGCTCACTTCTGAGTTTCAGCACCTGAGAATCAGATCCAGAACGCTGCAACAAGTGTGTAGTTTTACTTCACTGCAGGTAAAAGTGCTAAGGAGCCAGGTAATAGGAGCAAAGAAAAGCAGAGCTGAGAGGAAAAATCAGATGAGAGCTACGAGTCAACGGGCAGCATTACCTTAACCTTTTATCGTCTGCATCAGCTCTGCGAAAGCAATCAAAGAACTGAAAGACTACCTTATCTTCACTGATTTGAGAAAGATTTTGCAAGCCTAGCCTCAGACATTGCGTAAGCTGTAAAGAATGATTTTCCGCAAAAGGCCCTTTTCCATCTGAGGACTGGGTTTCTGTAATGTGCTCTGCGTGGGGCAGCACTGGAATGTCCGTAATTTCCCTGTATCCACCTTGGCAGCCCGCTTACACTGCCATGTTTCTCATGGAAACCATATCTATCACTTTGCTCTAAAACTTGCAACTACCAAATCCTATTTTAGAGATCTTATTTGACATCATAAAAGCCTCAACGGACTGAAACTTGCCTATCCAAGAGGTCACCTCCTATTTCTTGGACACCTCAACAACTCAGACCAGCTGAGATACTGGCACCAGCAAAACCCCCAGCTACAACCTTGGCCTTGGCTCTTACTAGGAGGATGAGCTGGCCGAGTATAAAGCACATCCCAATCATAGCACAGGTCTTCAAGGCCTTCAAAACCCCCAAAATCTATAATATTTTCCTTGAAATTGTCTGCCCCAATGAATTTAAAGAACCTTCAAGGTTAAGAGGTTACATGGATCTTATCTATTATTACAGATTCCAAACATCTTCACTGGCTTTACCATGCTCGTTTAGTTTATTCTGATATGTAACTTCATTTTTCATACTAAATATATTGCATTATTATTGTGTAATTACATGCCTGCGAACTAAGTATTTAGTCAAGAAATAATAGTTAAAACAAATTGAAGTTTATCTTTCTTTAAATAGCAGTTGAAATGAAAACTGAAGGTTACCTGGAGTCAACTTATTTTTATTTTGTGGTTTTCTGATGTATACTAATTTTCTTATAGTGGAATTTCCCATGAAGCAGTAATGATCCATTTTATCTACCTATGGATTTTTAAAAACAAATCTACATATATCAAATGTATCTTACAAATATTCAGCTGATACCTGTGAACAGCTCCACTTCTGAGGGTAACTTTTCCTGTAACCATTTCGAGAATATGATCCCAGTGATTCAGCGTTTTCCTGGGAATGAGAAGGCGCACTACTGGGCTAATAAGGTCTCCATTAGCAATCAGGCTGAAATAAAGAAAGTAAAATAATTTGAAGGAGCATTTTAAACAATGAAGACACCACCACCTCGGAAGTGGCAGTTCACTAACTGAAAAAGCTACTTACAAAATAGTGTAGGGCTCCTGGACTGGCTTTCGAAACCGTGCTGATACAGTGATCCTGCTGTGAGTAACCGGCTTGACCTGCAAGGACAAAAAGAATTAGAAATTTCTCAGTCTTCACATTGGCAGAGCTTGATCTGAGCACCAACCAGCAAGTGGGGCACGGTATCTGCAGAAATAAGCTCCTGTTTTCAAAACACGCATTTTATTCCACTTAAACTTCACCTTCTACAGACTACATATGCTCATTGTAGGGCAATGTCTCACAAGTGAAGTGAAATGCAGATTTTTTAGCTCTCCGAATAAAACCTAGGCTACTTAATTCCCAGCATTATTCCCTATACTCTTTTGAACAGACACTGCATTGAGATCAGTCAGGTGGCTCAACATTAGTGCCATTATACTGAACAGCAAGTTATGCAATACTGCCTAGCTCGGAATCCCTTTTGCACTTATAAACACATTTTCAAGTTAACAAAAAAGGGGGGATAAACCCAAACTCAAAAATCATTAGGAAGATATTTTTAATTCTTCATATTTAGCAAATGAAAATAAGGTGTCAAACCCAAACAAATATTCAAAAGTCATTGTACATGCATTGAGAAGTTTGCTACATTTCTCAAAAAAGACCATAAAAGCTTAAAGGATTAAATAGCTAGTATGCATAGAGACACGCTTTCAAACAGATGTAAAAAGTTTATTTAAACTGGAAATGCTTCAGTTTCTATGTAAAGCAGTCTAACGATGTGATATGTTGCAGCTTTATCCCACTCTGTGCTAACTTAACCAATACTTCTCCTTTAATTTATGGAAAATGGTCTGGGCTCCAGCGATTTAGGCCTTTGCTTAGATTTTCACACAAATTTATTTAGTACTGACAGGACTGCTTTCCAGATCTTTCTCCTGTATATACCAAAAAAAAAAAATGAAGAGAGGTATTCGACCTACTAAATATTCCATGGCTAAAAAAATATTATTAAAATAATCAAATCTTACTTCCCATATAACCCAATGAACCTCAGACAGCAAATTCTGCACCAAGCACATAAATTCTGGAGCTAAAATAGCTCTCTTAGGGAAAAAGCAACCAACAAAAGAAAAGCAAAACAGGCATTCCTGGATGTACAATCACTGCCAATCAGTTGCAGAATTGGCCTTTGCACAGCAAAGTGACTGAACAGAAGCCATCAGAAGCTGTAGGCACGTGGTGATCTGAAGTTCAATGCAAAGGGATATTTTGGCCAGAGACTCCTGCAAGAGGGAGGACAGCAAGAAGGATGGTCCTGCAGCACTGTGCCAGCAGTGCTTGTGGACCAGACTGGGAAGCAGGCTCCTGAAGTGGCTGGGGACCTTCCCTTTATGCAAGCAAATTACTAGGCAGTATGTTTACTCCTTAAGATCTCTTTCATAGATATGTGTTTGTCTTGGCCTCATACAAGGAGAAATTTTGTACTAGACTGTGCAAAAGCTATATCTTAATGCTTAAGGTAATTGCAGTTACACCGACTGGCTGTTAATTCCAGTGTGCCCTGGAACAGGTGACTCAATACATTCACATCGACTACTACAGGCTTGGAAAGAGAGTAGGAGGTTGTTACCCTTTAGCTCACTAAGGGAGGCAAGTAAATTTTTGGAGACTGCCAAATAATTTAGGAGCTCAGCTACTCTTGCAGAAACACTTAAAGCACATTTTTCAGAGCGTAACTGGTTGTTTACGCCAGCAAAATTTGAGATGAAAATTTACTGAGTCTCTAGGAAGAAAGAGAAAACACACCTTAAACTGCAACATCTGAAAACATTTCCATTGCTGCTGTCTGCCATTAAGGGATATTTGCCCATTGTATGCAACCTAATAGAGAGCTTCAGAATACATAAAAAAATAAGGGAATTTTCTAAAGAGTATGTTACTGAAGGCTGAGGCAATGCTGATTTACTTCCAAAGCATCAGGTCCTAATATTTAGGCTCCAAACACAGGTTGCATCCAAAACGGGAATGACTTAACTTTGGCTGCCCTTACACCCTTCTGTGTAGCTGCCAGGTAGCCAGGCTAAAGCCCTATAAAGTATTCAATATATAACTAGTAAAGCCTTATGTCGCTGCTTCTAATTCCTCATCCCGTCCTGATGCTCACTTGTGCTGTTGATACCTATGCCCAAGCTCTCACACGCTCCAAACCGTCCATCAAACTTAAGTTCTCTGATCCAGTCTGCAACACTCAGGTTTCAACAGAACCAGTTAGAAAGCATCCACCAAGCATACAGGAGCCCTGCAGGCTAGCCCCAGGTGCCCAATTATTTAGTCGTTCCTGCAACCTGATGAAATCATTAATTTTGAGGTAGGCTCTAGAAGGCCGCTGTGTTAGGCCTGTGTTAGGCCCAGCCACTGGGCCTCCGAGAAAATGAGCAACCTGACAGACGTTAAGAGCTGTTCATTAAGCAGCAGGTTGTACTTCTACCAGTAACAGATACTGAGGCACCAGCTTGCACACCTGCCTTTTGGGTTACTCTCTTACAGAGCCATTAATATTTCTGGCGGCTTTCTGCAGCCTAAGCCGGGCCTGTTCTTACCTAAGCAAACCCCAGGGGACTGTAAAATGGGACCAGCTTGGGCAGAGACTTAATATTTGTCTTTTCTACCTAAACATGGCCTAAATGAGAACAAAGGCCTGTAGTGATAGGACAAGGGGTAATGGGTTCAAACTGGAAGAGGGTAGATTTACATTGGAAATTAGGAGGAAATTCTTTACCCTGAGGGTGGTGAGACACTGGCACAGGTTGCCCAGGGGGGTGTGGATGCTCCATCCCTGGAGGTGTTCAAGGTCAGG